>LQNK01000010.1:0-41535 GCA_001586405.1 Phoebis sennae
CGAGTTTCTTGCCGGTTCTTCTCGCTAGAATCCGCTTTCCGAATCGGTGGTAAAATTAGACTAAGTATATTTAATAAGATTTATATTAAATTTAAAAATTTATAAAAAGGAAGGGATGTGGTGTTCACGATATATAATAAATGTTAGCACACAGACCAGTGGGGCGCTAGTGTCACTTCTGACACTTCAAACCTGTCATCTGTGGCGTGCAGACGTATCCGTTGAGCTGTGTGCCTACTTACTGATATTTGAATCTTTTATTTAATGCTCACCTACAACTATAGGACATAACAGCCTCAATTCTGTATGCCTCATGATACTTTTTTCGTATCGGTGCGGTATCCTTCATGCGAATGGTATTGTTTGATGTTTTCATCGTTCTCAGTGTATTAAAATAAATGTTTTGGCAATATTTTAGTGCAGAGGATTTGTCTAGTATTTTGGTCGTGTTTTTAGGTTATGAATCTAGTGCACAGCTGAGAGTTTTAAAACGTACACATTTTTTATGAGTTTATTACATCTCCTATTAAGTTTTTTTAAATATTGATGATAGATATTGTATGGAATCCAAAATTTTCGGATATTTTAGTAATTATAAATATTTGCATACTAAGGCGATTGTGTATCATCAACATCTTGTACCACCACAATCTGACATCGTGTTTGACATACAACCATCTAAACATCAAATATCCAATAATAATATTAGGATAGATTAGTCATAGATTGTCTTAAAATTAAAGGTAGGGTAATACATAGCAGTAAACATATATTTATTTCGAAATAAAAAGTAAATTAATAAAACAATTTCAAATACAACATTTCTATACAAAATCGATACAGACCATAAATACACAGGTAATAACAATGATTTATTTTATCGGCTCCAGTCAAAAACTAAAACAGTGGCCATAAAGAGCTGGTATTAGTTATAGCTTTTACGCGCTAAGACTATTTCCTACTATTATGAGCTATGTACATTGGATATAGGAAGCTATTCCATTCACTGCTGCGCATTTGATTCTTGGAATAACAGAAAATAAAAGGCAGATGGAGTACGCCGAAGACTAAAGTGACGCCGAAAAGCAAATACAAAAATGTTTGTCTTAACGTAACATGTCACGTGGGCTTCGTAATTTTTCTTAAAAAATGTCGTCTTGTGTTACTATGACATTGTAAAAGTTGTTCCCAAAAGCCAAAATAAGAAGATGGATTATCCTATCACATGTGTTAGCAATTTTGCTTTAATTATTATTAATTTGTTTTCTTAAATATACATTAAAACCTTATTTTCAGTAACCTGCCTTAAACTGGCCAGCTATTGCAAGTTCGACGATTAAAAGGCAATCCGGCATTGTGATTGGTCAATGCGGATTGCCGCGCTTTTGGACTCCTTTATTTTCGGCATGGTAGAAAGAAGATGCAATTATTGTGAGAGCGTAATATAAGTTATTGAGTAATTTGATAAATGTAATTAATGTAAAAACATGTTCATTATACGATGTACTACAAAACGAATTGTATCAATTCTACACATGTAACTAAAGATTTTTCGGCTTAATTTCTTTAATCCAATCATGGTAACACAACACGCACACAGATGCACGTGTACGTACGTGTAGTTAGCGTCACTCGTATCTTCGGCACACTCCATCTGCCTTTTATTATCTGTGCTTGGTATATTTAAAGACGAATAGACGCAATGCACTGAATCAAATACGCTTGCTTTCTCGTGAATTGCTCCCGGAAAGAATTATTATTTTTATGTGGTATGAAATAGATGATAAACGTGACTATAGTATTTTTATTTGTTTACTATTTGACCCGGTGAACTTGACGTTTTTACTATTCACAATAACTGATTTTCTGATCGCTATCGCAAAATTATTTGTGCATCGTACAAATCTAAATGTATATATACACCCAATACACTCGAAAATATATGTATAGGTTTACTAGTCTATGCGCCCGATTTTGATCTCGTTAATTTCAGGGTCAGGATCAACCAATCACCTACTCAAGCTATTAACCTATCTATTTATACGAAGTTTCATCAAAATGCATTCAGTAGTTGCGACGTGATTAACACACGAACTTCCAAACTTTCCCATTTATTAATAAGATATTCAAATTGTATCTGACCCATCTAAATGAGCAGATCAGTTTGGGAACTACGTCACTTGTAATCACCTAATCCATCACAATTTGATCGTAAGACCTGTCCTTTGTTAATAGGAGTTGTTTAAATTACGTAACTTTATCGGCACAATAAAGCACCGGTGTAGGAAATTATATTTAGTTCATTTAAAACTTCATTTCAATATAGGAATATTGTACTTGAAACTTAACTTAACTTAACTGGGAAAATTGAGCGATCAACTACACAGAATGTATGTATCACAGATTAGAGAATAAAGGGCAGATGGAGTGCGGCCGAAGACTCGAGTGACGCCGGAAAAATACAAAAATGTTCGTCTTTGACACAAGACGTCACGAGGGTCTCGTAATTTTCAAATTCCACTTGCACAAATGCACGTGTAGTTAGCGTCACTCGAGTCTTCGGAACACTCCATCTCCCTTTTATTCTCTATTCTGTGGTATTTATGTATAATACATTTATAATTAACTAGCTTTGCCCCGCGGTTTCGCCCGCGTATATAGCCCGATCTCGTGGGATTTCCGGGATTAAAAGTATCCTGTCATTCTCCTGGTCCTAAGCCTACGAATTTTCAGCTAAATCGGTTCAGCCGTTCTTGAGTTATAAGTGGAGTAACTAACACGACTTTCTTTTATATATATATAGATTAAATTAGTATGTATTTAAATAACCTATTTCATCAAATATGTAAAAACACTTATCCGAAGCCAATTAGCAATATTCCTCTGTGAGTATCGAATTATACGTCATCGTGTCACACAAAGCTATCTCGTTGGTTACACTTGCCATAGACACGTGAGTCTATATTAATTGATTGTTTGATTCCATGTAAGCGAGTTATACACTATGTGTTTTACTCTGCAGTTACAACTGTTATATGCCTATGGTGTTTGTGCTAGAATGCATTGCTGAACTAATAATAAACTTAGGTAGCAAATTATCACCTAATAGGTTTTAAATATTGTTAGTAATAAATTTCTTTTGTTGTTGAAGACAATACATTGAAACTAGGAAAATACGAATCAAAATTGCAAGTCAATGTCAAACATCCTACTAATTGTGAATGTTTGTGAGGATGTGTGTTACTTTAGGAAAAACAACTGAACCGATTATGATGAAACTTGGTATACATATAGGTAAAGGTTCAGAATAACATATAGGCTATTTTTAATCTCGGAGTTGCCACGGGTTCAGAAGTTACGTGAAACCGCGGAGCACGGCTAGCGTTTAACAAAAATGGGTTTTCTTTAAGTGATTTCGAAGCATGTACTTTACTTCTTGAAGCCGTCAAATATTGTAAATATTACTAACATTAATCTAAGTGGAATTACTTACTGTCCGTAAATAAATCAACTTGTTTTATTTTTATAGGCACTGGGCATTAGTAATTATCGAATTATCCGTCAATGTGTCAAAACTATCTCGTTGGTTACACTTGTCGATACGATACGTGAATACATATTAATTAGGTTTGATTCCATCTAACAAGGCTCTAGTATCTCTGTGTTATTACTCTGTGAATTTACTTACGATATCTATATAGGTTTCTGATACGGTGATTTTAGTAATATGTACTGAATGTATTGAGCGACCTAATCTAGAGTGCTCTAGGATAGATATAGATACATTTTATGTATTCGTAGTATTTAAATGAAATTTAACAGCAATTTATAATATGTCACGAGTTTATTATAGGTCAGGATGTTATTTACAAAAAGATCACCTTTTATGTTATACTAACTGTGCGCCGCGGTTTCACCCACGTATATCCTATACCTTTGCCGTGGCATTTGATTAAAATCCTTTAGTAGCTTATGCTATGTCATAACATCTACCTGTATGCCAAATCACAGTCGGATCCGTGCAGCGGTTTGGGCTGTGCGTTGATAGATCACTATGTCAGTAAGTCACCTTTGAGTTATACATATATAAGGTGTTACATAGCTAACGTATCATTCGTTTACAGGACATTCAGAACATGTACCTAAACACGTAAAAAATAAGTAAAAGGGTCGGCGAGGCTTTGTTAATTTAATATGATTAATTTCTTGAACGTTATTTTGCCGCCATTTTTTTCACCACAGTATTCTGAATGTCCTGTACACAAATGACTAGCTATGTAACATCTTATATAGATTAACTTTGCCATAGATTTTGAATTTTGTTAATTATTTTATTTTAAGCTATTTGTGTCCCACTGCTGGGCAAAGGCCTCTCTTTTTCTCCTCAGTTCTCTTCTTAGCGATCACTTCCCAATTAAATTGAAGCCAATTAAGCCAGGAATAATTATCAATTTCTAACTATTGGCATGTCCATCAACGTATCACATAAATGACAAAGCGAGTTGGTTACTTGTCACAGATACGTGAGTCCAGATTAATTAGGTTTGACTGCACGTAACAAAGCCCGGTCATAATCTCTGTTCGATATTACCCTGTGCATTTAATGTCTATTCCGTGTTCCAAGGACTCTGAGACGGTGATTTTAGTGATGTATTTAACGAAAGTTCTACTAATCGTACTATTATAAATGCGAAATTTTGTGAGGATGTATGTTTTTTACTCTTTCACGCAAAAACTATTGCACCGATTGTGATGAAACTTGGTATATATATAGGTGTTCAGGTTGACTACTATTATAAATGCGAAGGTTTTTGAGGATGTGTTTTTTAACACTTTCACGCAAAAACGATTGCACCGATTGTGATGAAACTTGGTATACATATAGGTAAGTGTTTAGATTAACATAATTATAGGCTACTTTTAATCCTGGATTTGCCACGGGATGAGAAGTTATGTGGGTGGAACCGCGACTAGTAAATCAATTTTTTGAACGCACTAATCTCAGGACTCTCGACTACTGGTCCGATTCGAAATTTTTTTTTAGTGTTAGATAGCCCATTTATCAAGACTATAGGTATATATTATAACATCCCGATATTCCCACAGGAGCGCAACCCTGGGGCGCAGCTAGTGAGAGAGAACTTTGAGACGGAAATTATGATAAAAACTGGAAACGGTGATTGTGGTGAACTCAACATAAGACGATTTTTTTCAAAAATCTTGCTAAAAATTATACTTTCTATACAAGCTTACCATAAAATTAGCAGTATTTGTTTTGTCGTTCTAAAATGGTAGGGTGAAATAAAATCTCATTTACATAGGCCAAAGTTTCATTTTATTTAGAAAAGTATTTTGTACAATTTACTAACTTAATGTTTTGAAAATTCAACATTCGTTTACTCATCTATCTACAACGCTATACTATTTCACAAAAGCTTTAGGAGGTTAGATTCTGAGAAAGACCACTGAACAATTTTTTTTTTACTCGATTTGAAAAATTTTTCAGATTTTTTGACCCAAATTCAATATGACACTCTTGTCGTACATTGAACAAAAACTGTAAAATTCAAATAAGTTGATAAAAAAATTATCGATAAAAAATCATGTAATAAAAGAATTAGATATAGTTGTTTGATTAACAATATAACGTATGTTTGCTTGACTTAATTCTAAAACAAAAAAAACCTTGAATATTTGAAAATATTCAACAAAATTATATTTTTGTTCAGTAAGTCTTTTCCACGTTGAACATAACATTATAAACTTAACATAGCTGCATATATTTACAATTTATTCTAATTATCACAGAAAAAATAATTATTTTGTAAAATATGATATCCTTAACAATATAGAAGAGTAATGTACAAATACCAATATATTATACAAGGCAATACTTGTTAAAAATATCATATTTTAGATAGATTTAGTAGATATTTCGATACACCAATTTTGAGTAGAAATTGATTTAATTCAATATTTTACATGGTAAATTGATAATAATATGTAGACATATTTTTTCTAAACCATAATGTATGTCATATTTCATAGTAATAATTTTATTAATATAACATAAGTTTATCTATGAAATAAAATTAATATATTAAATTTCTTAGTAAAATTATATACTAATTTTGGATCAAGCAATAATTGTGCCTTGTAATAAATTAAGTATTTTTCGGAAGAATGTATATAATTATTTTAAACAATAAAAATAATCAGATCTAGTAGTGATAATTTTAAAAAATAATTACATTAATTTCAAAAAGTGCTATAATATATTATTAGTTTACTTTTTCCCAGTCCATATTAAAAAAATATGCATGATTAAACAATTTAATACATATTCACCACAACATAAAAATCTATAAAAACTATCAGTAAAGTAAACCAGTAAGTTATTCCTTAGAAACAAAAAATAGCAGTTAATTTAAAGGCATTCCTTACAATAAAATTGACTAATAGTTTCATTTTAATGTCGTAAAAATTTCTACTAATTAATTGAAATAAGAATTGACTCAGCTTTTACATAAACCAATTTGTCAATATAACAAATTCTTTATGTGTAAAACAAATTTATTTTTATATTTTTTAAATCCACGATTTTTCACGTCCCCCCAAGGTTCACACTACAAAAATGATCGTGATTACGAACTATCAAACAAATGAAGTGAGTAACATATTTGACGTTAAAAAATCTACCGTTTTTTTTAGTGAGAGCAAACAATCGGAGAATAGGACTGTCCGGATGTTAAATGACTGCAGCCAATATTCACCACCAACAACAAAATATCGTAAATGCTAGGTTTTATTTTTTTTTTATGTAGAATAGGCAGACATTTGACCGCTACCACGCCTGATGGAAAGTGGTGGTGCGGTCGAAGATGTTATTCATGTCTGCCTAGAGAATATAGAAGGGGAAGGTATAAGGAACGGATTATTGAAAGGTAAGGTGATGTATTGTAACGAAACTAATTTTCAAAAAAATCCTATAATAGGGACTTTAAATTCCTTGACCATTTTTACAGAGTCAATTAATTCAAAACTTGAAATATATTACAATACAAGTATATTTGCTTATAATTAACTTTTTTAAAACAAGAAGTAATCATTAAATCATGTCGAAAAAAAGTTGTGTTAAATATCCAGAAATATTTGTTTTATTTATTATAAAACGAAAGTAAGAGATTTTTACTATCAAATTCTGTCAACACGTTTCATTGTTATACCCAAATTGTATATCATTTCGAATAGACAAACTGACCCCAATTAGTAGGCATTAGAGCCAAAATCGTTAATTTTAATGAGCTATATTTGAGTTGGATCAATAACCTGAATAGGTACAATTTAGTTAATAACCACTGTTTGGGACTTTTGCTATTATTTCAAACGTTTTGAAATGTTTGATCACTCTATAGTTTGGGGGTTATAGGGGACAATTTATTATAACGTTTATTAAAAGAGTTATCATGTTTATATATATTGGCTTGATAAGTTTGCAGACATAAGATTTGAGCTAAATGTATATATGTATATTTTTTGTATCTGTATTATTTTATAATTTTAGTTAAACTGTTTAATATAGTTGTATACAAATATGTAAATGTATGGAGTATTTGCTCAAATATCGTCTTTTTCTATATATCTTCAATCAAAAGCGCGGTCTAAAAAACTGTTACCCATCAAGAGACTGACCGCATCTTATGTAGCTTAACTCTCTTCTCATTATGGATCGGTGAATGCACAAGAACAACATATATAACAACGCTAAAATACACTGCATTTTTTATATAAATATATTTTTTTCTAAAATATCGCATTTTGTGTGATAGTATTTACTAGCGTTTTAAATGGATAGAATGTATTCCATTTAACAAGAGAATACGAAATCCGAGAGACAAACTAAAATTTATTTAAGTGCATTCATTCTGCATTAAGCTATAGGTCAAGTTGGAAATAGCTTTATTTGGGTCACTTAACAATAGCTTAGAAGTTCACTACAATGACGTCACTGACTTTTTAATTTTCTTTCAAGTTCGGGTTTGACTTGATGGTCGTGTGTAGAAGTAATTTTTATACGGCAAAAGGACGAGAACTATATAAAATTAAAAAATAACTTTATAAATAATATTTCAAGAATAATAATAAAATACATTTGATTGTGACGACAGTTAATATTTTAACCATGATTTTTAACATAATTTAAATAATAGTTGGGTTGATATCATGTCATAAATGTATTGCATAGTTTTGAAAAGAAGATAAGCAGACAATATTTCAATTTCAAACAAAATATTTGTGTGCTTTTATTTTATTTAGTGTGCAGTACACACCTTCAATTTTGCCTTTTTTAATTTAATGAATGAATGACGGGAACTATTTAGTACCTTTTCGATATTTTAAGTTTCCTTGAAACTATTGTAAGTCATACTATGATTAATTAAAACATTAAGTGTATTTAAATCGGAACCGAGCATTTCTAAATTGTGTAATTTTTAAAATATATGTATTATACGTTTTGCATATTTCGTCTCAAGAATGTAATTAAAAATAATTTACAAAATATTTAAATATTTTTCATGACGTTTACACCTATTAATTATGTCGCACAATACGATCACGCGACACAAGTATTATTAATGTAAATACATTAAGTTTGACACTTATGTATGTAAAAATTAAAACGCGTATCCACTTTGTCATAATCAGACAAATGAACCCACTTTAAAGAAAATACACAATGACATGATATGACATAAAAATTTACTTTTTTATTATTTCATGTAAAAGGTTTACCTATAAGTGGTTCCTCTATTTGACCGATAGAGGGCGTCTCTTCGTTCTTCGAAAGTATTACACCTATATTTGCAAGCGATACTATGATTTTTCGTAATACACAGAGCCTATTTAGAGACGAGAATTGAGTGGCGGTTTGTCACTTGGCGTTTAAATTAAGTCTTATTGTGTTTGAAATAAAGATCAATTGGAACGCATTGAGAGGTTCCTTACTTCGCATAGTATGAATACGTTACTTTCGTTACGTTACGTACTGTTTATGAAAAAAGGGTGTGTGTACCTAAACAACTTTATGAAACCAAATATTTTTTATAACATTCCACAGCAGTAATAAATAACCAATAAATTAAAATAGACCTTAGTAAAAAATTATTTGTTGTCGGCATCCAGCTAGTATCTAAATGTCCGTTTTTATCTTACAGTAATTTACATACTGGCATCAAGTTTACGCAATGTTAAACTACCGCCACTAACATTAGAAATGTCGTAGGTGCTTTGTTCACTTCTGGATAAGGATTTGTAAAGGAAAATGAATTTCCTGAAATAGCTTTGAGCTGAATTTGAATACCAAACGTAGCAAGTCAAAGAATCAATGGATCAATGTTTTGAAGGAGGAAAATTAATTGCCAATGTTTTGCTTACCACAAAAGAGATTACGTAAGTATGTTGAACACACACAATTTATTTATTTTTGAGAAATCAAATGTATTGTACTTTTGTTTTATTTTATTTTTTATTGTATAAGAAAAAGGAATACCAACAGCACACAAATTATTCACAATTATAAACATTATATAAAATTAACACACAGATTTATGAACCAATAACTTCCATAACATTTACAAATATGTTATACAATTTGTCAATCGGTATTTTTTTATAGTAAACGAAGGGATTGAAAAGAATATTAAAATAAAAGAAATAAGTATACTTAATTAGTTTGATGTGTTAGTACTGTTTTCATTCTCAAAGTTTGTTTTATGATATAAAATCATTTTCAATAATTTAAAACGAGAGTCAATGAATATCTTAAAATATGCGCGATATTATTAAGTTTCTTGTGCATACTTTTTTGTTTGTTGTTCTGAAAATACACAGTTAATATTCGAATTTAATTTTCGCATTAAATTATTTTATTAAAAAGCAACACTTTTCTGTTCTCGTCTTTATTATTATTAGCATTAAAATAAAGATGAATTGCTAAAATCAATTTAAAAAAGTTATGAAGTTAAGCGATTTTCTCTTTCCGAACATAAATTGTATGAAAGAGGACGGTAATGATTAAATATCGATTTCCTATACAAATGTTTTAATGCGTTTTAATATGAAGAAAACGTAAAATTTACACTAGTCAGTCTTAGAGCGAAATTGAGGAGTGGAATTGATTAATATTTTGAGCATATTTAAGATTTTTAAATTGATATTACATGATATGTCGAAATCATTTATTTTTTGTAAATAATGAATTAAAAATCAGATTTTTTTATAACTAATTTTTGTCCATAAAATTTTTTCATACTTTATTTTCGTGTTCTAATAAATTATTCCTATATGCAAATAATAATATTTTCAGTAGAGATATTCCAGTTTAGATATGTCAGTGATATGAAATGGCACTACATAATCTTAAAGCTTAAATTTAGGACATTTTCAATTTCGTTGGGTTTTCAATAATTTTTCATATTTATTGTAACAATGTAAATATTTAATGATGCTTAAAAAAATTTGACAATGTTTTTTTTTTAAATTATAAAAAAATCACGCAATAGTAAGATATAACAAGAATACATTACAATTAGGCTAATTTAAAATGGAAAGGCCATAATAAGTACAACAGTCGTAGATTGGCTTCACTAAAATGGTTTTATTAAAAAAAAATCCATCAATATTTTTTTTCACGACGATAATTGACACAATAAAAATATAATTACACACTACTTTTTGTAAAAAAAATATGGTCTGCATTTGAAGATCCGATTGAGATTGAGATTCAGAAGTTTGTTTTTGGAAAGGTTACCATAACGACTATCTTATGAATGAGGTTACGTTTGACTCTGACTTTGCCTTCAAAATTTTCGTTTTTTTTCCAACTAAAATGCACTTAACATGAAATAAAAAAGTAAAATATAGATAAAATAGAGGCTTTTCACCAATTTTTACCTAAATACTCTTTGCTTTCATCTCCTTAGATAATTCTACAGCAGATATATTTTTATCAATTATAAAATCATATTATGTGCATTAAGTTTTTTTCTTTTAAAAATTGATGCTTTAGAAAAAAAAAACATCATCACAAAAAAAGTCTTAAAAATTACTGCAACAAATTATTTATCTATCCTAGTACCACATAGTGAAGCCAAGAAGTATCTATACATATGTACAATTTATACAATATAATAATAGACCAGTCTCAGTCGGATGTGAAATTGACTAAAGATTATTTAGTTAACTATTTCCAATAGTTTAACAATAACTATTTATGACTAATTTAACTAAATGTACAAAAGTGCCGCTGTACGTTTAAACATATAACATAATTTGACGTTTAATTATAATATTTTCACACAATAATCTATTGAAGCATTGATTTCAAAATGCATCCATTTTTTACATCAATAGTAAAACAGTCCAATTCAACAAATAAACCTTCGTTGCATGAAAATAATAACGCATGCAAAGATATTAAATTCTAATACAACAATTCATTGTCCATAAAAATCACTAAATCACTTTAAACTTAGTTCGTAACACTTTTCAGTATCGTTTTTGTAATACCGGTATTTTATCACTCAAATATCGGTATATCTGTTATACGTGAGTTGCTAGTGGCGTTGGAATACCGTTACCTGTAAGGGGAATTAATATTAGAACTTATAACAAGAAATAGCTGTAATAAGTGATTAAAGCATTTCTATGGGGATGATAATGAATGACGGTTGACTTTTGACATTTTTTATGATATGAAATGGTCTCCGAAAACAACAATTACAGCGGTAAAATTTTTTTAATTAACAATGTAAAACATATGTATTTGTGTGTCCTCTTATCTAAACTAATAAAATAAAAAGTTCAAGAAAATCCCTTATTCAGTCAAATATTCTACAATCATACAGAGTTTAAATAAATAACTTTTTGTACTTTAAATAGGGATAATATCTACCAATCATTAAAAATTATAAGATAAATACATACCTTTTTTAGTAACAGTAGTGTTAGTCAACGTCCTACTGGAAGGTGCTAGTATGTAGTGGGAGCTCGGCGACTGGGGAGTTGTTGATGATGTGGCTACTCCCACCTACGATAGAAATATATTGTTAACACATACGGTACTTAAAAACCTTAAGAGTATATTACTAAAATTTATAAAGCTGATTTAATTTAATAGCAACATTAACGTTTTAATACCGTTATATCAGAGGTTCCCAAGCTGTGCATCATAGGTAGTATAGAAGGGCGTCAATGGGTGGACAATGAATATTCTGTTCTCTAAATCCTATTTAAAAGAAGAACTCAACCCTCGCTGATCGCTGACACTAGGGCGTCTAAACATATTATAACTAAACTCGTATGTGCGTCGCGGATTGCAAAAGATTGGAAGAATAGATATCGTACAGTGGTTTATTACACATGATACCCAATAATAGAGTAATATACGTATAAAAAGAATAATATTATACAACCATTATGATTTTTTTTTGTACATTTAGTAGACATATTGTTATTAGTGAACATACACTTAATGAATGAATATCCTTTATTATACACACACTAAAGAAATTTACAGATGAATACTTACAGCTTAAAGGTATAATAGGCTATGTAAGTTACGTAACGTTGCAATATTTCTATATTTAAATAACGTACCAATTGGGTTTGAGCTAAATAACGTTATAACATTAATACCGTTGATTAGAACCGTTATATATCGTTATACATACCGGTTGTGCGCTGTCAGTAGACATAGTAGAGTTAGTTATCGGGCTCGTCGCACACTGCGGCGAGGCGAGGCTGGTCGGAGACGTTATAGAATGGGACGACGTACCTGTGCAAATTGTATCATACACTTGAATAAACTCGCTTCTATTCGAAATTAACGGAAACTACTAACTTTGCTATGGAAAATGGAAGCATATTTTTCTGAAAAGGGTATAAATTAAAACCTTTATAATTTATTTTGTTGCGGGCACAAAATAAGCCTGATTTAAAAAAAAAAGACAACACATAAATAAATTGATGCAAAGAGAGAAACAAATAAACACCCTGTATAAATAAATAAGTCCATATTTCTTTATAAAATATAATTCTATCTCTATTACTCTTTTTATATTGTGCCAGTGTAAATTTGCATATTTGTAAGTCAGATTGGACACAATTTTAAAAGCTAAATAAACAACAAAAATAGGACAAAGAAATGTTTTTTATGATTTTACCGAGTTCAAATGCTATCTATTTAAGCTTTTTTATATTTTTTCTCTTACTCAAATATCACTGCAATAAAACGCAAATCTTTTATTTTCCACCTATATTTGTAAATTTTCCATACAGTGAAATCAACATCATCATCGATACACACACACAAATTTTTAAAAATCCCAATTTTTTTTAGATTTTTTTTTGTATATACGAAAGAAATGTATGCAAAACTTCTCGCCTTAAATTCACTTACCAGAAGGTATAATAACAGAGCTCCTAACCGACGAGTACGGCGGCGGTGCGGGCGTAGACGCGGGCTTAGCTGTGTTGACGGTGAAACCCAGGCCGCTGCGTAAGTGCGGGTTACCGTACGTAGCCGCGTACCTGACATCCACCCCGTGGATAATACCCCCGTTACCTACGCGATTGCCTGTTTGAACGAAATATATGTTGGTGAAATATTGGTCCTTCGAGCTGGATTTGTTGAATAAGTTACTTAAAATAAATACTAAACTACTTCGAATCGGTTGTCTGATGTGGCTGTATATTTTACGTGTACACCGTGGTTTATAAATCATCGTTTTCTTGTTTAAAATAAAGGATATGTTAATAATGGAATACGTGATGTAGGTCCTTCGAGCTGGATTTGTGTGGAAAAAGTTACGTTCATAGTAAAATCGTTATATTAATATCTTAAGGCTTCTACACGTTTCTATTTTAATGAAATGCAGCTAAAAAAGTATAGCGCTCTATGAGTAACAATTAAAATTTTTGCTAACTAAATATAAATTTACAAATTAAACCAGGTTTTACATCAATTTTTTAACCTTCTTTACCTGTAACAAGTTATAAGTAAAGAAATTATTTTAACGCAACAACTAAACCTTACCTTCCGCACTAGGAACGCCCACGTTATTCAAGCCATTCGCACTGTCCTGCCGCTTAGTTGCACGCTGCAGCGAGTTGTTCTGCGAACTGCTGCTGTATTGTATCGTGTCCACGCTACGAGGGAGACTGCCGTTTATCGACCTACATAGAAATAAACAGTAGAAGACTCAGGTAATACGATGCAAAAGGGTTTATTGATACTATTCATAATAATAATATCTTTAGTTGCTATTAATGTGTACATTTTTTAATTATTTGGGAAACATTAGCCACAAGTTGGCGTGCAAACATAAATCAAACATCTGTATGTCGTGGAGCTGTCTCCACGTTTATCATTTAAGATACATTAAATAGAAATAAAATAAATAAATGAATGAAAATACTTAAATAACATTTAAGATCATAAATTTAAACAGTCTGACACAGTATATTTTTTTTCAATGAGCCTTTTTGATACTTTTGTCTTGAATGCTCCTAATTTATTGGAGGTGTTTATGGATTCTGGAATTTCATTATATAATTTTATACACGCAGAGAAACAGTTTTTGGAATATAAACAAGTCCTTGGTGCCTTTTCATATACAAGCCTATTGGGATATCTATAGCTATAATGAACATTGATCGAAATGAAAGAAATAATTTAAAAAAATATACAGTAACTTTGATTGAGTTGTAAAAAAAGTAATTTTAAACAAAAAGGGAATATTTTTGATGATAATCAATGTATATTGAACGAAATGATAAAAGTAATATAAAAATTTATACAGTAATTTGCTCAATTTTGAACGAATTAGGAGTGTTACATTTAGGATATGTTACAAGCATATTTACGTGCTCGAACCACCAGTCTATTACAAGAGTAGACAAAAACGATTTACATCGACGAAATAGTTGTTAGGGTAGACTTTATACAAGAATTTAATATTGAATGAAAATACATTCTCGAAGCGACAGCCATAAAATAGTAATTTTATCGTTTATAAAATTCACACAACAAAATAATGGTTTATACTTCAGAAGAAACGCTATTTCATAGAAATTGTATCTTTTAAAGGGCGATTATGAACAGAAGATGATGTTTATGATAGTGAATGGTTTCAAGAAAACCATAAAACATATACCATACAACAACTTTTAGGTATGCACACTTAGCTCTAAGATTAATTCTTTATTTATCTATTTTACTTCAGTGTAACAATTACTGGTAAACCAATAAATAAATAAACTGTTAGTATTGTATCAATGTTGATGAAATTCTGTACTAAATTTAGCGTCAGCCAGTCTCAATAGAATAAATCAATCGAATAACATTGAGACTATGAATAGGTAGATAAAAGACCAATCATGAATAATAAGTTAAAACGAGTTACATGTGAAACGCTAGTTTATATTTGGACTTTGACAGTTGAATGAAACATTTTACGTGAGATCTTAACGTGACATTAGAATACAGTTAAATGGCACATGAATTTAAGCCATATAAGGAATAACGTGATCGAAGAATCAAAGGATATGAATATCATTAGTTAGTTAGCAACTTAGACTTTATTTAACAAAAACGTGGTATGAATAGAAAAATTTGCATCGTATTATCCTACTTCATAGTCCTTGTAATATTATATATGTGAAAGTTTGGATATATGTATGTCAAACATGCCACAACTACTGTACCGATTTTAATAAAATTTCATATGCAGGCACCTGTATCTACCTGTATACGAAACAATCTCATATCCTTATTAGATAGAATAGGTTATAGAATACTATTTATTGATCTTAGGGCACTGAATTCCACGCGAGCAAAGCCGCGGGCTAGCAGCTATCAATAAACGCAAAGATTAACACTTTTTTCTTTTAAACACACACAAAAATAGGACACCCTGTATAGCGACATCAAAACACAAGAACTAGAGCACCCTGTATCTCGTCTATTCGGCGCTTATCGCTGGTCATCGTGGGTGACTGAACCGACAAAGAGCTCGGCGCGCCTTTATTTTCACTCATTGACTTATCTTAAGAGGGAATAAATATTTTCAACGAATAATTTTATTAAAGACAAAACCACAACTTGTACCAACGATTTACTGACTAAAATGTTTTCTTAACAAATTATTAAACTAAATTTTAACTTTTCTATTCAAAACAAAAAGGCCTTATAAAAATCTTCTTGAACACGATAAAAAACTTGATAAAATTTTATGTCACTTTTTGATTCAAAATAATTTCAAAAGACTTCATTGCACTAACTTTATCAACTAGCATAAAAGTGGCTGTAAAGTCAATCAATAAAAAAAAATAGTGTAGTCAAAAAATAAAACACCCCGTATAAAAACGTATATAAAAGACTCACCTATTAGGCGTAAGTTTATCACCAGGCATGGTGGGTGATTGCACTCGTAAAGATCCTGGCGTATAGTCATGTCCGTAGTGCACGTAGGTAGAATAACCATTTACCTGTCAGAAAACAAATAAATTGAGTTGTAAATGAAGAAAATGTTATGTACAGACAATAGACAATGTACACAAAAGTACAGCGATGCCACCCATGACAATTCCTAGCATCATTGTTGCAATACAGCACACGAGGAACCGATGACGCAACACATAATTTAAGTTTAGCTTGTAATATTCATTGTAGTTAAATAACTACCTTCCGAGAAATAAATTAGTTTAAAAGAAAATTTCGTTTTTATTGCGCCTTCACAATCCTGTCACTTAAATATGTTAAAAATATTCATATTTAAATGGTGTCGTTGTGATTCGATTAACATTTACTAACAAAAGCGTGTTTTATAAAATCACAAGCTTAGCTCCACGGTTTCACCCGCGTATGCGTCCCGTTCCCGTACGATTTTCGGGATTAAAACTATCCTTTGTTATTCCTGGGGTTTCAAAGCACTACGCTCTGAAACGCTATATTATCGCCCAATTGCTCTCTTTTCCTGTTAGATTATTTTATACGTTCTCCCTTTTTATTTTTTGTTCCTTTAAGGTTAGTTTTAGTAGCGTAAAAATTATTTTCATAGCTGACTATGGCGTGTTTATTGTGGTTATTTAATATTTTTTATTGGTCGCTGATCAATGGTACATTGTCACTTACATATTTTAGATTTGTTTTTTATGGGGAAGGGAAAAGGGAAAAAATAAACTCACCTTATAATCAGAATAAGCAGGATCGCTATAATCATTGCTATATCTGTAGGGAAAGGTGTTGCTCTGGGTTGACATCGGCACAGAACCCGCTAGAGGCACACCACTTCCTAGTTTCGCGTTAGAGCATAGAGTACTGTCTGAACCAGTGTTGGAATAGTCCTGTGCAAGACATTTGAATTAGAACATTTAAATTTAAAATATATTGATTGAGTATGTAGTATCGATTTTATTAGAGAAGTAAAGAAAGAGCCAAATATATCAGTGTTATATTGAAATATGTAAAGTTTTCAGAATGAAAAACTGGTAAAAATAATTGCTGTATTTTGTGTGTATGTGTGTTTTTAAGTGTTACATAAAGTCATTAATACAAACAAAAGTAGTAAGTAAGGAAATACATGTTTTTGTACGAAATATTAAATTATGATAAGTAAAGCTCAAACTTCCTACCGACCCCCTGGCACAATAGACCATTGACATAGCCACTGTACCAATCGGGTCATCATTAAAAAATATCAGCTTTTTTATAGTACTCTGCGAAATAAATTGAATTGATTCTTAAATATGTATATTTCTTTAAAATAACGAATTGTCAGTCATATTCTCTACCGAGAATTTAACATCAAACTTTGCACAAATAATACTAATCCAACAAGACATTTCAAACAAAATACAAACTTAAAATACCTGAAACTAATATGATTTTAAATAAAACTCACAATCTCACATGTCCCGTTCGCCTGCCGCAACTCGAGTTTCAAGTCGCTTATATTGGAATTCCTGTCGTTCTCCTTGTATAGCTCCTCCGCTGTGACGGTGACGTCTGGCTTCTCTGTCACTTGGCTTTTGTTCTTCCTCTGTTTGCGTTGGCAAAGTATCA
Source organism: Phoebis sennae (assembly GCA_001586405.1). Lineage (NCBI taxonomy): Eukaryota > Metazoa > Arthropoda > Insecta > Lepidoptera > Pieridae > Phoebis > Phoebis sennae. The sequence goes on from LQNK01000010.1 coordinate 18,125, forward strand.
CTAGCATTATCACAGCGGCTACCATGATCGTTCCAGATGTGACGCCGAATAAGATCAGTAGGAGTGGGAATGATTCTATGGAAAGAATGTAATTTTAGTCTTGAAGTGAGTCGAACATCGACCTATAGGTGTTACATAGCTAGCGTTTTATTTGTTTACAGGACATTCAGAACATGTTCAGATTTTGTACACGTAAAAATAATGACATTTTCATCAAATAATTTCATTTTCCCATTTTACGTGTACAAAATCAGTAAGAGTGGGAATGATTCTATGGAAAAAATGAAATTGTCTTGAAGTGAGTCTATATAACATCGACTTATAGGTGTTACATAGCTAACGTTTAATTTGTCTACAGGACATTCAGAACATGTTCCTAAACACGTACAAATAATGTAAAGGGTCGGTGAAACTTTGTTAATTTAATATGATTTTTTATTGAATGGTTTTGCCGCTGTTTTTTCATATATTAAATATTGTACTGGAGGTGAACCCAAAGAAAATCAGGAATGATTCTAAAATATGATTTTATTAGTTGCAAAAACTGAATCGTTTCGTTTAATGTTTCTTAAAGGTATATAGCTATCAAAGCACAATAATTTTGGCGTAATTAATAAATGAAAACTATTTATTTTATTTTATTTAAAAATATTGCTGCATTAAATCATCTTATCCCAATGTATTCAAATTTATTGTTTAAAAACTTTCCCCATCGTAGTATATTCGAAGAATACTATTCCTACGTGATATCGTGTTACCAAACTACTTTTAAAAACACTCAGCTAGAACAGTTTCAAAACGTATCGTATAAAACAAGTGTTTTAGTTTGTCGGTGTTTGCGTGTGCACTCGCTAACACTTTCAACATTAAGTACATACGATTTTTATTCTAGAATACACGATTAGGCATTTTTTGTAAAAATTGTTTAGAAAAATCAAGCATCTGACTTGATTTTTTTACTCTTTCACCGAATGTGATATTTGGAAAAATGAATCAGTGGAATAATTTTTAATCTTTAACGTTTTCGTAATCATAACTACGAACAAATTAAAATAAAATATTTGAATTTGTTCGTTGTATAACTACGTTATGATTGGGATAACGTTAAATATTAAAAATTATTCCACTGATTCATTCAAATAAAATATTTGAATTTGAACATTCCGATAAAAGTGTACTCAAAATAAGAATAAAATAATGAAAGCCTGTGTAATTGCAAATATTATTCACAATACAAATAAAGAAACCAACGAGTAATCCGGTTTAAAGTGATAACCTACGTTCATGAATTCATGTAACAAAAATTATCACAAGCCTCAAGAGTACGGAAGCAATAAGGGAATGATTATTAACAGGATTGATAGAAAGGAAATAACGTCGATAAAAACGTAAAACTATATGAATAAAAACGGAACACGACTGAAATGAGAACATACAAATCCCAACCTTTTAAAACATTCCAAAACGTCGTCAAATAGTGTCAATCACGTTATTCAGAAGCTATTTCAATTTGCACCGAGTGTAGCAAACATAGAATTCAAGTTAAAAAACCAAAGGAAACGTTTTATCCGCAAAGAAAAACTTATAAAGGCTTGAAGGATTCCCGCCCGTGTAGCCGCGGGTGGTTCACGACTATTTTTAAGTATAAAAGGAAATCTCCGTAGATTTAGCTTCTAGGAAAATTGCAGGCTTTTAAATACGCTTAAATGACGAGTTTAAACATGTTGGAAATTATTGCATTGCGGATCTGAATTATATTGAAGTTGAACGTTAGAATGTAAATAATCAATTTAGCTTAGGCAACGTAAATAGAAAATGTTGATACAATGTTTTAATGATATTGGTATTCTATTAAAATCGTTAAATGAAACAAATATATTTAACTATTGCACTGTGGTTAGAACGAAATAATACTACCACCACTATAAGTACAATACACCAAAAATAGACATTTTGGTTAAGTGCTTTCTATTCTTGTTCTATGACGTCCTGTTTCCAATTTCTATTTTATGAGATGGACGACCGAACATAGATATACGCAAATATGCAAAAAGTTTAGTGTTAGCCTTACAACATAGGTAAAGTATCACTACCATAGTCATTGGACGCGTTGATTTTAACCTCGAAGTACTTGGATTGACTGTCTTTGTCTTGTGAGTTTTAACTATATGCCTATTGTTCAACATATGTTTACTATTTGATTGTACAACGATGTCTAAAGTATCACTGTTGTTGTCGTGTGTGTGTGACGTTGACGTAGACGTTGCATCTATAGACTCTGAAATGTTTGATCTCTCGCATGACCAAACAGTTTCAACAACTGTGATAAAAGATAATACTTACTATTACTTAACAACGATGTTTAAAGTATCACTACTATAATGACTTTGCATCTATCAACCCTCACATCATCAAACGGTTTTAACAACTGTGATTAAAAGTAATACTTACTATTAGGCTTAATAACGTTGTCTAAAGTATCACTTCCATTGACGTTGCATCTATAAACCGTCACATAATTAAATGGTTTTAGCAACTATGATTTAAAAATGATATTTACTATTGAGCTTAACAACGATGTCTAAAGTATAACTCCCATAGTCGTTGGAGACGTTACATCTATGAATCATCACATGATCAAACGGTTTTAACAACTGCGATTAAAAATAATACTTACTATTAGGCTTAACAACGATGTCTAAAGTATCACTGCTATAGTCGTTGGAGACGTTGTATCTATAAACCCTCACATGATCAAACGGTTTTAGCAACTGTCATTAAAAATAATACTTACTATTAGGCTTAACAACGATGTCTAAAGTATCACTCCCATAGTCGTTGGAGACGTTACATCTGTAGACCCCAAAGTGTTTGGATTGAGACTCTCTAATGATGAGCGTGGAGTTGACGATGCCACCGGATTGCAAGTCTTCTTGGAAAGCGTAGTCCTGGATATATATTATATTATTAAATTTAAAATGGAATGTTCTAGCAAGGAATTTCTATATTAGCCATATGAAGCGTTAAATAATTTAGCTTTTTGCGGTTTCAGTTTAATTTAAAGGTTTGGAAAAATTTTGATTAGATAGAATTATGCGTGACTTAATTGAAAATAATGTACAGTTAATAATATCAAATTCAATATTTTATCGATTAATAAATCCAAAAAAATTCTAACTTCATTAGTTATGTGTATTAAAATATACTATTTTAAGATAATACTATTTTCATACACAGAACTAATGAAGAAATTTCATCGATTAATTAATACAATAAGAAAATTTCGGACTTAATTAAGTAGTTATTTTTATTAAAATACACTATTTTATTGGCAAATTAATATAAGTGATTAGAGGTATTCACATAAATATTTCCCAAAACAATGCACGTACACACTATAAAATTCCCCTTAAAACAATTAGTTACCTGATCATGTACACCGTCTATCTCTTTCCCCTCGAACGTCCACACGATGTTATCAATCCTTGGGACCGCGAAGGCCGCACATTCGATGTTTACGGTATCACCCTGGGAACCGAATTGAGTCCCGTTTGAGAGGATTTTTGGCGGGCCTGCAACAAAGAGTTTGTTGAACGGTGAGGTGCATACATAATGCATTGTTCGATATAAGTAGTGTATTATTAGTTTTTAATACACTTTTTATAATTGATGTATTTTAACGTGGTTAGCACAATAATTACATCTGCCGTATATCTTTAATACACTTTTATGTTTCTTTTTATAACGGATGCGTTTTAACGTGGTTAGCACAGTGTATAGTGCGTATATCTTATAAATTTTCAACATTGAAGAGCAGTGCAATTCGCAAGTTTTTTTTTGAGTTTGTTATTATATTTATTTAAAATACTAGGATTTAAGGAAAACATAAAAATACTACTTTGGTGAATCTGATCAAAATTAAAAATATTTTACTGTATAAAAAATGGTCTGTATTGGATCATGAGGTGGATGAGTAATCTGTTTTACTGATCAACTTTTAGAGACAAGGCTAGTAACTAAGATGATAAGTCTTCTATGCTATGCCAGACCGAGACATAATTTTCCTACATCTCCACCGGAGATCAAAGGATGATCCTTCGATTGTAACGCCTAACCACTGAACCAACGACCATTTAAAGTTCCAAGTGTAGGTATATATTACTGGAAAAATTGTAAACATCGACACTAATATATCGTGCTATAATTTACAACACTTTAAAATTAAATGCCTTCATTCCTATTCAAAAAAATAATCAACCCAAACATTCAATATACAAACCTAATGAAAAACATCAAAAACCATGTTCCGATAAATAATTACCTATCAATTATGGAGCCTCTAATATTTTCATCAATTTAATGTTATTACGCTACTTTCCATACTTTCTATGTAACCAATAATTTTATTCATTTCATCGCCGCCCGTACAAAACTTTAATCTGTATTAATTTGATCATAAACGTCGTATTTATATTTAATCCTATTAAGAGGAAATAGTTCTTTGTGTTAACTAGATTTATGATGAGAAAGGCATTTTTAATATCTGTTTTTGTTATGTTAATTCGATTTTAAGAGTAAAGAATGGATGTTCAGTTTAACGTTCACAATTTTGAGTTTGACTTTTGATCACACCTGTAGTCACAGCGGAAGTAATTTTTATATATTTGTGATTAAACTTAATGAATATTGAAATGAAGAGGTGTTGCAGCATTTTTAAAGCCTGATTATAAGGTATTAATGTTTTACGAAGAAAACGGACAGTATTAAAAAAAACCTTTTGCATTGTTTTAGGAAGTTGGATAAAATTTCAGACAAAGAATAATAGACGTGGGAATTAGTAACAATATAATGGGTCTATCTGTAAATTAGGAAAGAATAAAATTCATGTTTAATATTTTTATTCAGCTTATGTACATTTTTTCGACTCAATTATCCAAAACGCGATGACATACAAATATACACACTCCCCATTTAAACCTTTCCAATACAAACTTCACAGCATTCTCGACTTTAAAACTAACTAGTATTTAGTCGAAATCCGCCTAACCAATTTTAATAAAACATTTTGCAACGTCATGACGTGACGTCATTACCTTTTAAATTCTCGCACAATATGACCGACCTGAATTATAATCTGAAGAAAATATATTGTAAAGCGGAAAAAAATGTTTAAAAGTACTAATCTTCTAATCTAACGATGGGCTAATAATGTTCTTTTAGGTCTTTGCAAATCCAAGCTATAGGCTACCTACGATAGCGTTGCTATACGGGTGAAAACGTGGGGTACGGCGATAGTTAATTATGAAACGGAATGAAATAACTATATGTTTCAGTAAGTAATTTCATTAGTATAAAATGGTGTTTACACAAAGGATAACTTTTTTTAGAAAGATGGTCACAAATACGAAATAATAAAAAGAAAGTTAAAACAAAAAGAGAAATAAGTAATTAAATAAAATTAAAATAGCTTTAATATAACGTTATTAATAATATAATTAAATTAAATTATTAATAACGTTTCTAAAACATCGATAGACAGGTTTATTACCTAACCTAAAAATAAAGTCTAAAATAACGAAAATGGACGAAATAGGGACAGACACAATGTCACCTGTCTTTATTTTAACCCTTTTCTCTCCATTGCTATCCTCCAATCCATAGAAGCTCTATCCTTTGCAGGGATAAATGGTTATATAGGTTAATAAAGTAATAGATAGATAATCGATAAACAGAGCTTTTGAATTTAAATTATAATATAACTAGCTGATCCACACGGCTTCGCTCCCGTAGTTATATATATAGCCTATGTTACTCGTGGATAATGTAGCCTTCGAATGGTGAAAGAATTTTTAAAATCGGTCCAGTAGTTTTGAGCCTATTCATTACAACCAATCAATCAAACAAACAAAGTTTTACTGTTTACAATATTAGTGTAGATTTCCACAGACTTCACACAATACATCCTTACTTCTTTACTATCCATTTTAATATTATAGATGCGAAAGTAGCTCTGTCTGTCCATTTGTGTCTTTCTTTCGAGCATTGAACTGTGCAGAGATTGTTATAGGATATAAGGTAGTTATAATCCTGAAAATGATATGCGAGCGGATGATATACGCCGATAAAACTACGGGGCACAGCTAGTATAACATAAAATTGCTTATAAAAAGTTTCTTTCAAACAATATAAAATAAGTGGCACAGTTGTTTTTGTAACTCCTATAGTACTAATACGTCGAATATATCCTTAAAACTAAACATTTAATACTGATACATACTCTATCTCACAACACAATCACACACTGTCAATCAGTCTAAGGTATCCCATGCTCATTGTATAAAACCATATGGTACAATTTACTTCACCAATAAGTAGACTAATATGATTCGCAAATCGGTATTTCCATACACTATTCAACCAGGTTATTACAAAAGCTTAAAGAAAATTCCTTCAAAAAACTCAAATCAGCACTTTTCTAGAAATTCAAGCGATCGCTTCAGAACGCCAAGTCTCAAGAAAAATTGTTTACGCAGTCTAAGAGTTTTTGTGAAGATTTCTACATTTTAATTTCATAATGGTATAACTAGATATAAAAACACAATACAAAAGCGCGCTCGAGCATCGCACACTTACATTACATTCACCGACACGTAATTTCGGCTCTAGTCGGAACAATCCGAGTCCATATGTCATCAATGTGAGTCACGTCTTTGTATGTGTGCGTCGGTATACGGTACATGAGTTTGCCTTCTGTACCTATATATTCTAGTAACAGTGCGAATCGATATTTCCTCAGATATTCACAAAGGTGTCACCTAATATTAAAATATTTCCTTATTCAGGCAGGTATTACAAAAGATTAAAGAAAATTCCTTCTAAAATCTCGACTCAGCACTTTGTTCCAGATTCAAGCGATCGCTTCAGAACTAAAAGCTAAGTCTCAAGAAAAATTGTTTACGCAGTGTTAGAGTTTTAAAATTTTGTTACAGTGAGCGTGTCTTTAAATTTAATTAGAGACTGAGATTAAATAAGCTTTGAGCTTTCTTTTGAGAGTTCTGCGAAGATTTCTAGGTCTTTATTTTATTACGTAATAGCGTATTCTGTTAAAATTTTTACAATTTTTTTCTTTCCTCGACCATTCTTTTACAAATTACGTAATTATAATTAGGTATTACTATTTAATTGTTACAGTTTATAGAAAAAGACTGAAAATTAATTATTAATTGTATAATTTAAAAGATAACATAATTTTTATTTCTGTATTTTTAATAAGTATATTGTATAAAGAAATACATAGCAATGTTTTTTTATTACTGATCTATTAAGACCAATAGGTAATAATTAGTCTTGAAGGCATCCTGGGTTTTGTGTAACTGACTTTTGAAATAGGAGACTTTTTTGGTTCAATGAAATAATTTTACAGTATATTTTTAATAAAAAAAATTACCCTACCTAACATTGCGCACATAAATTCTACTAGAAACATAATACGATCTTTTTCCTAGAACTAACCAATGTGGGTAGTTTCACATTTAACCTTTCTAGGACATGAATTAATGGAACAGTATGAAATGTTTCAGGAAATTTAAAAGGCTATTTTGTAGAACTAACACTCCACGTGCAAGTTCGTCCTTGAAATTATATAATACGTGGAATTGCCTTACCATGAACTATTCTAAAACAAGCATTTTATATTTAGATTCAGGATTTTTTTAACAATATGAGCAAAATGTGTTTATTTAATAAACACATTTTGATATTTTAACACTAGCTGATCCTCGCGGCTTCGCTCCTGTAGCTGTAACATAATATTATTTATATAGAGCATATAAAATATAGCCTATGTTACTCGTGGATAATGTAGCTTTCGAATGTTTAAAGAATTTTTAAAATCGATCCAGTAGTTTTTGAGCCTATTCATTACAACCAAACAAACAAACAAAGTTTTCCTTTTTATAATATTGATGTAGAGTAGTTGTGCCCTTTTTTAACGTGAGGAAATCCTATATCCTAGCCTAGTCATCCCGGGGGAAACCATTAGGTTATATCAGTCTCCTACTAACTAAAACCTAACGGTGGCCTACGTCCACGCCAGAAATCCGAGGGTCCAGGGATCACCAAGAGGTACGCACATGGTGCAAGCTGTGCCCTGCTACCCTATTGTTATACCTAGTAACCTATTGGTATCCAATAGCCGTACTCATAGCCAGCCGCAGTATAATATACTACCCTATCGTCACGTATTTCTTTAAAAATAACCAGTAAACTTACTCTATTGAAATATTACGCAGTGAATCTTATATCATTAAATAGAGTAAGGTAGGAAACACAAACGTACGTAATCCTAGAGTATAGTTAGGTATAGAGGCTACACAGTATGACGATATTATTGTCACAAGCAATTGTAGTTTTCATACAGTTCAGTGCGGATATCATACAAAATTGCAAAAAATACTCTGAATGGCTAAATAAAAGATAACGATTAACAATTACTTATATTGTAATAATGAAAATTTAATTTTATACGCATGTAAATGAATGCGATCAATTCATAGCACATTCAGAGCTTGGCAACCTACAATATATTTTACTTTTTTCATTCTAAGGCAATAAAAATAATAAAAATTTTGTCATGTGTGTAAAGCCAAATGGCTTTTTACACGGAAATCCATGGCAAAATTTAATTTAATCTATTTATTTAAATTAGGTAGTGGACAAATACGTTCTATCGAACCATATTATATCCATATATGATATAATAAATACCCTACAGACTAACAAACATATAATATAATACATTTTACTGGTTTCATGCTCTATAGGTACCCACATAGTTACTAAAATTACATATTTAGAAGCCGCAATTAAAAACTGATATGACGTATACACCTACGGCAACTTATTACACAGAATTCTCACAAATCACATTTTCTTATTATTAACGTGTATTGCGCGCTCTATCTATTTAAAGTCTACGTCATTACCGCACCCCAGATGACCTAGAAACACTTAGTTTACATTGTCGACCATTCTAATGGAGTCCAATAGAAAATATGTGCTTTAAGCTAATAGAGTTCTTTTCTTACGGTAATGGTACTAATAAATTGGATGGAAATACGACGTTCGATTAAGATAGATAGATAGATAGAAAATACTTTATTGCACACAAACATAACATAACACATACAGAAAACATAAGTTAACAAAGAAAACATGTACAAGAGGCGGCCTTATCGCTAGGCAGCGATTTCTTCCAGGCTACCTGTGGATACAATATTAGAAATAAAGAAAAGCGGTGGGTGAGCAAGCATAAGTTAAAGTGAGAAAAGTAGACATTATTTGTGCATACATACAGAATCGATTTGAAGTAAATTACAGTTTATTTTTGTATATATCATTGTGGGTTCGAGCCCAACAAAATTATGATGTGATGAACATTTTAGTTTTCTACTGTCTGGGTGTTCATTTATCTATAGTATGTATGTATTTACAAAAAAAAAGTATGTTTAAGTATGTCTATCAGTTATCTAGTCTCCATAGTAGAAGCTTTGCTTAGTTTCGGACTAGACGTTGTGTTAAATGTCCAAGAATTTTTTTTTTTTTTCATTCTATGCTACTAATATTATAACTGCGAATTTGTGAGGATAGATGTATGATTGGTACTCTTTCACGCAAAAACTACTGAATTAATTTAGACGAACTTTACAGTAATACAGTTTATCATCACAGTCACATAAAGACTAAATTACGATGATGATTGTGTAATTGTTCAATTGTATTATAATTTGAAATTCCGCGCGAACAAAAGTAAGTCTATGCTTATTCTACAATGAGGAAAGATTTTTTTGAACGTTTGTAACTAATACACTCAAAAACTATAGGACTGGGTATTTTAATTGTGAAAAATAATTTCTTCATTGATATCAAACTACATTTTATTATGAAAAGTTGATTACTCACGCAAGCGCGCATAACAGCTAGCTAATTTATAAAATTTAGACTAAAATTTCCAACAAGAAACGTAGGTAAGTACATTTATTGTTGGAAATTCCGAAATAAACCCTTTCAGACGTAGATTTGCTAGAATAATGGAATACATTTGACAGATGTCACGAATTCGGTCCACAATTCCAAGATCGTAAAGCTCTCAGATCTGCCTCATTTTAGTAAAAGGGAAATTATTTGGGTACATTTACTATTATAGGTTTCTCCATTTTATAGCGCGGGGACATATAATACTCAAAATTTAAAGTTTACTATGACAGTAAAATAAGTATTTATAGTAACAAAAAAAAATATGAAATAATAAAGAAGTCAATTAAAATTTATTTAAAATCTAGCTGAGCTCCATAGTTTCATCCGCGTGTATCCCCCGTTCTCGCAGGATTTTGGGATAAAAAATCCTATGTTTCCGGTTATTTATTTATTTATATTAATGAGAGCTCACAGGAGCAATAACAGAATTTACTTATGTTATTGACAATATAATATTTTGACAAATAATTGGTTTCAAGGATTCACTGTACAAAATTTCATCCAAATCGGTCCAGTAGTTTCAGTCTATTCAATTCAAACAAACAAACAAAAAATCAAATCTTTGCTCTTTAAAAGATTAGTTTATACAACTATTATTTATTCTAATGTTACTTCTTCGATCCAAAAAACCATTATACGCTGCTTTTCGAAAATATGTATAGAAACATCAAATCTTTGCCTATTAAAACAAGAAAATTCCCGCCAATACTTCTATAAATTTATCAAAGTCAAAGTCAAAGTCAAAACGTTTATTGCCCAAATTGGCTTCTTTCGAGGCGCTATTAAAACATCATATACATTTACATAATAGTATTACCACCACCACATATCACCATTTTCAATTACTACATAGCAACGAATCAAATTTAACCTCTACTAAAAAATAAATAAAATAAATTAATAAAATGCACACTCCCGTACAGCACCTCTTCATATCCGTTATGTTTGTTTTGTGGTAACTGTGTGTGTGCCAAATAAAATATTTTCTTTCTTTCTTCTTTCTTTCTTTCTTTCTTTCTACTCACCTTTGATAAAAATCGATGCGTCCGCTTCTATTTCTGGGAAGCCTTCCACGAAAGCCTTGCACAAGTATCGGCCTGATGTGTGTGTGTCCACTGTGAGGGTCAGGTTCGCAGTTCTACCGACACTCTGAGGAAGACATTCAGTTTTAATATTCAAAGTCAAAGTCAAAATTTTTATTTTCCAAATCAGGCTGTCTGTTACGTCATTTACATCATTAATTTTTTTTTTTTTTTATTGGAACACAAATCAGTAGAAACGGATTTTTACAGAAACCAGGAATGTGGAAAGCTTAGACAAAAGGGATTAAAAATTAATGATTGGTTTTCTAAATTCTTCAGTAGCTATTTTTAAGATAATAATATATACGTTAAATTAACTTGTACGCGAGTTCAACTCACACTTGTCGGTCATTATTTCAAAATTTTCACAATTTATGTTAAAAAAAAATTAAATAAGTATCAATTTGTTTCAACCAACAATACTTCGAATGATCAAAATAAACTCACAATATTAGTATCCTCTTCAAAATGCAGCCACCGAATCTCAGGCGCCGGGAACCCATCCACATCGCAGCTCAGCGTGACTTGCTTACCCAACTCAGCTTCCACATCTATTGGACGGTTTCTGAACGTGGGCGCATCTAGGAAATATATTTGATTATTTATTTTATAACATCAATATAATATAAAGAAATAGAAAATCGTAAGATGAAGTACAGGTTCCAACTTTCAACTTCCAGCCCTGTGTAAGGATTATGTCATTTAAAGCATGACATAAGGATTATGTCATGCTTTAAAATCAAAAATATTTAGAAATAATTTTGTACTCCAAGAAAAGGTAGAAATAGGATGAACTATTTATTAGACGTAAGTAGTGCAATACAATTATTGAAAAAGATTTTCTACCATTATTAATATTTAATACCATTGTTGTAAATTATAATCCAATTAGAGTTCAACGCAAAAGCGTTTACTAGATACGATCGTTGCTAAGAGACCATACATAAAACTAATGACTCGCTCCGAGCTAGGCCTCCCGTTTAAATGTATAAATCAAGACCTTTTATTTGACACCACACCTGGATATATTCATATTAAAATCGCCTATTTGACTCCTCCCCCGATCTTTGTAACCTACCAATTTTGCTCATCTTGGGCCTAAAGATTTTGTTTTATCTATACTATTTGCTTATAATATTTTATCAAGATCGTATACACAATAATCCAGCTATCGTCGGACAACTTCTTCATACTTACATACAACTATAGCCTAGCCATCTCGACTATGAGACCTCGCTTCGTTCAGTCAATAACAATCAGTCAAATACTCTTAAAATAAACCGCGGTTTGAGCCACTCTTTATTAAAATGATTTATAAACTGCACGTTACTACCGTAGTTCTGGTAAACGCAACATATTTACGTCCATATTTCTTGAAAATCCACTAATTAAAGAGAAAATGTGAGATCCTTTCAACGCCGAGCTACATCCGAGAGCACGACACCTCATGTATAGAAATCTCAAAGCAATGCTTTTCTTTACTTTTATCACACGTACGTGTTTTAACCTATGATATTTCTATTAATATTTCGAATGGGATATTTTATTTAAGTTTTGAAGCAGATATTATTTATAGTGCAATTCATGTAATGTTTGCACTTAAATTTGATCTTTTGATGCTGTTATTAATGAATAATTAATTGAGTTTTAATGTAACCTATTTGACATTATATTTTTATTATTTCAACATCATGAGGATTATTGCCAATTTTATTAACAATACAAAACACCTTAAAAATATACTGATATAGTTAATTAATTCTACTTACATGTAACTTCAAGCGTCTCAGTCTCCTCACTTTTACCGACTGCGTTGAAGACCATGCACTTCAAAATGGCGCCGTTGTACTGTCTCGTCACGTTTGGTATTACCTATAAAATAATATTTAATGTGAGTACATGTACGTGTATATACTTTAATATTATTTGTAATGAATTATTCCACTTCCCATAAAATACCCCGGCTGTTATAAAATCCAATGATTTTTGTGCAAATTTTTACGTCAAAAACTAAATATTTCTGAAAAAACTGGCAATTGCTTTAAACCTGCATCTAGGTAGAATTTAAAAATTGACTATTCAGACTATGTATAAAGTTTACTTCAATAAAAATATACTCTGTTCTATTCTATAAACGTCAGTGGGATGACCCTTATAAATAATCCCATAGTACAAAACGCTGTATGGAAATTGTCTGTAGTAGCCATCTACTATGTGTAACAACTAAGAGGTCCCAATTCAATCCCTGTAAGGCTTCTGTATGAAATATTTCATAGTTCAAAAGACACCTACATGCTTTGAAGTTTAAACATCGATCCTTTCAGTGCAACCCATAGCATATAGTGCAGTAGAGTACTCAACTGCACTATCAATACTTAAGCATTTGTCAATTACAACTGCACAAGAATAAACAAAGACCAAGTTAATACATCAATATTCACAACCAATTTAAACGTTCAAACACTCACCAACTCCGAGCTATTTCCAATTATAGATTCGTTTAAAATCCATCTGAATGTCAAATTACTCGGATTCGCGTCCGCTGTGCATGCTGAAAGAAAAAAACATTATTTATGCTTTAGATTGAAAACTGCATAGCCAAAGTCGATTACTAAACTTTGCTTTTAGTTGTCAAGAGGACAAAACATCTGTACCTAGTTTGACGGTGTTTTCTGAATATGCCTTGCTCTTGGTGACATTTAAATTAAAACTAAAATCTATTACTAAAAGAGCTTTATCGCGAATTTTACAAATCGCTGGTGGAATTGGTTGTTAGTCCTTATGCTATATACTATTCATATTATTAAATAACAATTTAAATGGAGTATTTGCTAGTATCGATGTTTTATAGACCCCAATGTCATAGTTATTTTTTCTGTTTGAATGTGCGTCAATCACGTAAAAACCAGTGGATGACTTTCGTCGCATTGGCACCCTGAAGGGTATTATTATATTACCCTTTGAAGTAAAGAGCATCATTGATTAGGTCTTTAAAAATTAAACAAAGTATTATTAAAGGCTTTTTTAAGAATACGAGAATAAATAGTTGATTAGCTACATTTTTAAAATCATCATCTTTACGCCTAAACCACTAAACCAATTAGGATAAAATTTTGTACAGATTTTTTGAAATTCGAGGAAGGACATAGGATAGCTTTTTCCTGAAAATCCCACGGGAACGGGAAACATACGCGTGTGAAACCGCGGGGAAAAGCAAGTCATTAGAATAAGCTTAAGAAATTTTGTAGACTACGCGAGCGAAGACGTGGGCAGTAGACTATTTCCAATAGAAGCTTTATAAACTATATCTGGTCCAAAGGTCGTTTGAACTATTTTAGTATACTAATTCATTAACCAATAAAGTGCAAGCGTGGGTGGCTTGTAAATCATGCTAACTTATAAAGGACACATTATTTAGAGCTCTCAAGGGAGGGATTGTCAGAAAGGCAGATACTTTGCATACGTTGCCTTGCAAACAAAATACGTAGTTTTTTTTTAATTTAGAAATAATAGAGTTCTTTAGTAAACGTATGTGTTATTCGATATACGCTTATGTTCACTTCATGGGAAAAATCACGAAAATAAAAGATTTTTACTTTATATCACGGCAACCTATTGAGAGAAATAAAAAACGCTCACTGGTGATTTTAGTACTGTTTAAAATGTGGGTATGCTTAAATTTTTGAACCAACCAAAATTACCAAGTTTTACACGCAATACGTCTATGCAAATGTTAATATAAAATTGTCAGTCCTATAACAATGTACGGCTTGGATTGTTTACATCGCGTTTTATTGCTCGAATATCTTATTAATGTCACAAGTCACAACCCAGCTACCCTTACTTCGCTATGGTTATTATGACATAATATTATTATCATTTGCTTGAATATGAGTACAAAAGTGACAATATTAAGATGTATGTTCATCATGTATGTTCATGATCTGCCGGTAAAGCGTGAAAAATTATAAGTTATAGTAATTATTAACGGAATGATTCTAGCAGCGGTGCAGAATCACAGAACATTTCTATTACGATCAATTATATTACGTTCTGAAATCTAATTCTTTATAACCCCATCTCCGTCTATATCTGCGGATATGGGATGACCACATTTTCTTAAAATACGCTAAAATATTCTGTTTAGAGTATGTTGTCACGTATGAATAATGTTATCCGAGCAGGGTCTGACTCTGTGGGGTAAGCAAACGAACGACAAATGACTACACGTACGTACACATCATGTCTTTGACGTTCCCTTTCTAACTGTTCAAACGGATAATACTAGAAATATGTTGTTTTTGTATTAATTTAAAACAGACATAGACCCAAATACTTGAGTAATTAAATATAACAAACATAAGAAAAAACAAAATGCTCACTGGCAATTGAAAATAGACTAGGGACTGTCTAAATCAACCCTACATCTATAAAAACGTAACGTACGAGAAACGAATAAATTTCCGGCAAATTAAAGATATACGAGGCTTTTTAAATTACAACAATTCTGCATCTTTAAAAATCTCACAACCTAATTTTTATATTGACTAGTTTTCGACTATAATTGCTATTTTTAGAATTTTAAGTTAAAACAAAATAGCTTACCTATTAGCCAACAAGGCTTGATTGCATTCAAAATGATAAATCCAAGCGGATTCGTCACAGGAAGAAAAAAAACTAATTGTGAACTAAATTAAGATTTTAAAAGCCTTTATTCTTTGCCATTTCAGACACGACCACATCATGTTCATAAACGTTAAAGTCATGTTTAGTGTATTTCGATTGTCGTCACGTCGTATGAATAATGTTACACGCGCGTGGTTCGACTGCGCTGTGAGCAAACGACAAATGACTTACAACGTCATTTCTTTGACGTTTCGTTTCTAAGCAATTCAAAATGATGATTTGAAAGTATAAATAATGCAATATTTGGATGTCAATTACGAATGGGATAGTACATGTTGCTGTATAAATTGAAAAAGCGCGGTGAACACTTAGGAGAAAAGTAGCAATTTATGAAATTAAATTTTACCCAAAAAATTTGTATATCATCTCAAGTTTATCTTATTAAACTTCGAACATTTCAACATATAATAATAAAAAGTATTCTGTATTTTTCATCTATAATATGACTAATATTTTGCTACTATTAAGTGTTACGTGTTTAGGAAAATATGTCCTAAATATCCCGTAAAATATTGAACACTAATTATAAATGACCTAAAACTCGTTGAATTTTAAAAACAAACAGCCCATATTTAATCAAATTTGAATTCACAACAAAATCCAAAGTTTACCATCCAAACAAAAGTATTTGTTAATTGTAATGTTCGCAAATTAACAGAAATTTCTGGAAATTTTAACTCCGCTGAGATACACCAAAGTTAATGACTGTGAATCTCGTTAAATACTAAATAATAGTGAAGTACCGTCAAATGGATTTTAGTATTTGCAGCGAAATTAAATCCCCCTTTTGTCATTTAAACTTTAAATTTAACAAGCCCATCTCGTTTGTAGGATTCGTAAATTAAGTTTTCGAAACATTTTCAGATCGAAAATAACATCGTTTCTTTTGACTAGTTTCAATTATGAAGTCGGCAGTTTTTAATGTCAGTTTCAATTTTACATTAATCTGTATTCATTAAGGGTTTTTGTTTTAAATCGGCTTTAAATTTGGAACAAAGAACACAGACGCTGTGTTAGAATTTTAGCAAGAAGAAACTCATGTTAATTCTTTCTTTTAATTATTAAGTATGCTTATTATACAAGAAAGCCTTATTTACTTCTTAACAGAGTGGAGAGACTATCGGAAGATCAGTAATTTATAGAAATACTATAGTGTGTTAAAATATTTCGATTCTGTGGAAATCTTATCGAGAAACAAAATGTCTATGTTTGTGTAAGATACAAAAAAAATATTCACTTGAAAAAATATCTCCAAAAAAAACAAAACTCAAATCGTTTGACCTTCAACCAAAAGCGTTTCGATACAATCGGGGGCTCCAAAGAAACTGGTCGATTTAATTTTTCCGCGAAATCGGAACAAAGCGAGGGCGTACAAAATAAATTCAAATAATTACTTACAAACAACGACGTCTTTCCCCTCAGGTATTCTTTTCCCTGTTTTAATCTGTATTTTCACTTTAGGCGCGTATTTTACCTGGAACAAATATAGAATTTAATACTTCCTTATTGCTGTTAATCCATTTTGATTATGCATTGATTAAAAATAAAATCTCTGAGCGGATGTAATATCCATTTACACCCGCTTTGAAACGTATTCTAAAAATATGAATGTTGTGCTATGTTGCTTTATTTTTGTATTTTTGCTGTAAGTAGGCAAAAATATATCCCTTTTGATAAAACATAATATACCTTAATATTGTATTCTAGTAGAATCCTAATTATAAACAACTAGCTAAGCTCCGCAGTTTCACCCGCGTATACATCCTCTTCCCGTAGCATTTTCGGGATAAAAACAAACAAACAAATCTTTCCTCTTTATAATATTAGTATAGATATTATTTTCAGTTTTTAACGAATTATTATTTAAAAGCTATACCAATTCTTTGTGATTATTTTCAATTATAGTAAAATACTTATTGAAGTACGCACATTGTTTATAATTCAAATTATAATATATATACATACAATTTTTTTCAATCTACCGTTGAATATCACTAAAATTATTTACGAAAACCTTTATATTAGCATCAGGTTCGCAGCCGCAAGATAATCTCACTGACTGAAGATTTGATCCCCCAAGCCTTGAGGGTGTCAGAACGTAATTCTGTTGAGCGTTCTATGGATACAGTTTCATGGTAACACTTTTTAAAAGGAAACTCGTTTATTTCCAACAATCGCCTACCAAAAAATAGAACTGATTTCCAAAACTAAAAAGTAGAAAATGATTTTTATTTTATTTATGAGATCTATTCAATGTCGGTCCAAAATTGGAAAGAGTAAAAGGCATCGACTAAGAATAGATTTCTAAAATAAAATGAAAGTTATTTTCTACTTTTCTACAAAAATATAGCGATAAAATTAAACTTAAAAACATGCATTCTTGAGTGTACCTACAAAATTCTAATATTTTTGACTTTTGACACAATTCGGCCGCACTCCATCTGCCTTTTATTCTCTTATCTGTGGTTTACCTTTGGAATGTGTTACTGGTCTTTATATTGAATGGTACCTAATAATATATCACTGCTAAAAATGTGTTAAATTTTTTTACAGTCATTATATTCGCATCAGGTGCACAGCCGATAATCTTACTGACTGAAGATTTGATCCCTCAAGCCGTGAGGATGTCAGGACGTAATTCTGTTACAATTTCATAGTAAAGCCTTCGATAAAACTTGAATTTTATTTTCGTTTTTTTTCATAAGTGAACTTACGGGATTGTATACGTGAATCTGAGGATTAATATATATTTTTTTAAATTTAACACGTGATTTTTATGTAAGAAGATATATGGAAAATAGTTACAGCAAAAATAGTAAAGTTTGATATTTTTCGCATAATATTCCTTTGCTTCTTTTCTATAGATACCAAGTGTTGCTAGTCTTTGAAGTAGATAAAAATAAATAAATATTTAGGGACATTTAACAATACATCATCCAGTTCCAAACTAGGCAAAGCTTGTACTATGGAAACTAGATAACTGACAGACATCCCTAAACATCATTTTTTGGTAAATAAATACGTACTATAGACAATTGAACACCCAGACAGTAATAGACAACGCTCGGAAGAGATCGTTTCCAGCGATAAGGCCGCCTTTTATAAATGCTTTTATTGTATTGTTTTTCTGTTTTTGTTGTCCTCAATGCTGTTATAAATAAAGTGTTTAATAAATATATACAATTAACATTTTTCTACTTGTTGGGATCGAACCCACACCCTCCAGCGCAGCCATTGCAATATCTACGCCAATCGGTTCATCGAAATATAAGCAAAGAAAAGATAGAAGGAGACATACAATATTATTATCTACGCTAGCTGAAGATTTGATCCCCCGATCCGCGAGAATGTCGAGGCGTAATTCTGTTGAACGTTCCATGGATACAATTTCATGGTAAAGCCTTCGATTAAACTTTATTTTGAGAATGTTTTCGCATTTTATCATTTGCGTTACGATCCCATGCAGGGGACATTGAATAATCGCGAGTTTTAATAAAATTATAACTACTTACATGGAAATTTTTAAGTTATGTTGTGACGTAATACCTAGCGAATATATAGGTCTGTTAAACATTTTATTCATTTATTTATTTATAACTCCTTATTGTACGATTTTTACATTGTAGGAGGGGGTGGGAAGAGAGCAATTGCTCTTACTAAGAAAACTATAATATTGATAACTGTTTGTTCCCTTAGCATAATGTTATGTGGATATAGCCTTCGTCGATTAATGTATCTAATCAAAAAATATTTATCAAATCAGATTAGAGTGTTTAATTAACAAACAAACAAAAGACTGTTCAGCTAAGATAACAAAAAAGTATAGATTTTAAATAATAATAAAACAATCTTATGAAATTCTCTCGTCAAAATATGATCAAAATTATGCCTTAAAAAACAATACTTTGATTCCTGCAATCAACAAATGGGAATATTCGTCATAAAACGTTTGTCCTGTAATTTGATAATCCACTAGCATATGAAACAAATAAACGCTTGTAATAAAAGCTGGAATAGATTCGCAGTTTAAAAACGCAGTCAAAACTCATACGCTCCCACTTTATGGAGCTCACTGGAAATTTATGAGTTTTTTAAGGTAATGAATTTTCTTTATTGTCCCCTCCCTGGACTGTATTGAACGCGTTTAATGAATTTTCACGTTTTGAATTTATTGTGCAAACGGTATTGTGTGTTTGTTATTTATGGGGTTGGAATAGAACTCGTATTGTATTGATTGTTTTGCTTTTATTTTGAACCATTACATGTATGTGGTAAATTTTTGTCATTTCTAAGTTAGATTTAGTTATTTTAAGTCTCATTGTATAAACATTATTTAATTAGAGCATTACACATAAAACCATTAGCGTTTTATTTAATTAAATTCCATAAAATCATGGAATCTTTTTCATTAAAAAATGCGTGTAAATTTTACGCGATTAAAAAAAACACAGATCTACTTACGAAAAAAAAAATCTCATCCAGTCATCTAGTGGAATAAAAAGTGTCACATACTATCCCCAACAGTAAAATGTAATTGGGTAGCCCGTAAAGGGTTCTATTTTACGACCATAAAAATATATGATAAACAAACTGGCCTTTACGTCATAACAACGGCAACGGGACTGAATCGACTCCAATAATAACTTGAATATATTTTGAATATTGTGCAAACATTTTTGGTGAAACCTCATTGCCATACATAGTAAAATTTAAATTTGGAACAAAATATGTTGTCGGCTACATGATGCTCATCAGAATAAAATACAAATTTTATCCAGCCAGGAATAGAAACTATTCCATTTTTGAATTTAATTACAAAAAGGCCTTTAAAATATTTTAAAATTATTTTTGAAATTGGAACAAATGTTGTCGACTGCGTGAAGCATTTATGAGAATTATGTTTGAATTATGAACAAATTTTATCCAGCCAGGAGTGGACTATTTTATGCTTTCATTTATTTAGAAAGCAAGTCTGTATAAATATATTAAAACCCTATTACATAGTCAGGTTGTATAGCAATAAAAAGTGTCACATACTATCCCAAACAGTAAAATGTAATTGGGTAGCCCGTAAAGGGTTCTATTTTACGACCACAAAAATATATGATAAACAAACTGGGCCTTGACGTCATAACAACGGAAACGGGACTGAATCGACTCCAATAATAACTTGAATATATTTTGAATACAGACTTTTTCGTACAGTTTTCGAGGGTATATTTGAATTTGGGACAAATGTCGACTACATCAGCATTTATAAGTATTGAGGGTGTTAATTTTTAATTAAATAAATATGTCTCGTGGTATTTTAATATTGTTTATTTGAACGAGACAAATTGTCACACAAAATGGGGTTAAAAGGCATAAAAATTCTTAACGATATCTCACACCGGATTGGAAAGATAATTATACTATACAAACATTATTATATTAAAAATTCGTTCCAAACATTTTCGAAATGTGTTCTTCAGATATTTTCTTTTCCTCTAATACAGGAGTAACAAATAGGGGAGTATCGTGGACTCATTTGAAAACAATTGCACGACTAGAACGTTATTCTGCGACCGGAATAGTAATTTCCTCTAAAGGATTTTTATAGTACTATACTTTTATAGATTGCACATTGAAGTTATGTTTCTTGATATATTTAACGAATAGCACATGAACATTGTCATCACAGATTAAAGAATAAAAGGATGGAGTGTTCCGAAGACTCGAGTGACTCTCGGGAAAAAGTATTGGCTTGGCTTCTGTATGCCGTCTAAATATATTTTGATACGGTTTTCCTTTCGCAAGGTTTGAGTTTCTACAGTAATTATTTTTTTTAAGTTATTATATGCATATACAGCAATTACCCGAATATACCGTTTATTCTGCGACCGGAATAGTAATTTCCTCTAGATTCAGGACAATCATTTTATAGTACTACTCGTTATAAAACGATTTTATATTGTTTATGACTGGCAAATTCGCGAGGAACTGCGAGGGAGTGGAACTCTTTGCCTCCGTCTATTTTCCCTGACCACTACAACCTAGGACTTTTTTTATTAGGACTGTTTAAGACCAGAGTGAATAGGCTTCAAGGTAGACGTGCTACATCCTAGACCGCATCGCCACTTAACATCAGGTGGGATGGCGGTCAAACGTCTGCCTATATGTTATAAAAAGGAAACCTATAGAATATAGATAGCCCGAGGGTTTCGGTAGATATGTTGTTTAATGTTAGAGTACATATCATTGTGATTGCTACGCACATAAAACCGCGGGGCACAACTACTACAATTAAGGAAGGTAATTAAGAGAGATATTTAACTTATACTCCTTTGAGTATAAGTTGTGCCTACTTTAATAAGAATTTTCTTATTAAAGTAGGCACAACAGGTTTTCACAGGATTTTTTAAATTATTGGTGAGATTTGTAATTTAAAGATAATTATAAAAGAAAGTATGTAGTTTAATCTATAGAGGTATATAATATTTTATAGGTATATAACTCAAGGGTAACTGATATAGATATCTATCAACGCACAGCCCAAACCGCTGGACGGATCGGGCTGAAATTAGTCATGCAGGTACATGTTATGACGTAGGCATCCGCTAAGAAAGGATTTTGATCAAATCCCACAGTAACCACGGAGCACAACTAGTCGTATTATAAACTTGAATCTTTTCTAGGTCTCACTGGTCGATATTCAGACAAATAGGTCAGTTAAAGATGTCAGTCTGTCTAGGCTATTGTTTTGTTTTATATCCGTATATTTGTAGCTCATAATTCTAGACAACGCCTAGAAATATCCAAATGAAATTGGACTCTTATATAATGGGATTTAGTCGCATATTATTATTAACAATCAGTATAAATTAACATGATAGATAGATATGTTTTGCTTATAGTTTGTTCATAGTTTATTAGTATTGTTAACTGATGAAATTTATTTGTATGGTGTACAATGAAGAATTTTTCATTAATTTATGTTCACAAATCTACCCGAATAGATCTCAAATGCCCTAAAATATTTTAAAAGTTTTAATTTTTTTTTTACGTGACTGCATCCAAGCGGAGCACCCTAGTGTTAAGTGTCGCAGATGCCTTGAAGGAAAGGGATGAGAAGAGGATTAATGGGAGAGGAATTGGATGGGAATACAGGCTTCTGGGTCCCCGCTCACCATACGAAATCTGCAAACAATCAAACCGATCTTCTGTTGGGGGGAGGGTAATATCACCGAAGCGGGCTTGCTACAAAGCACAAAGCTTGGCCCCCACTCTTATATTGCTGAAAATGCTACGCAGCAGAATTATCCTCTGTCGTCTCTTACGGCACCCACGGGTAGAAATGGGTTTTTCATTTCAGGTCAGAATACGTATTCTAACCTGTCACCATACGAGTAATACATAATTTTAAACTTTATATTTCGATGGCTCCAAATTCACACTCTGACATCGGGTTAAATACATCAGAGCGAATACATTTATAATAACACCGTTAGATTTCAGCATTACCGATTTGAATATCAGATATTAATATGAATTTCAACACACAATAATGTGTAATGTTAATGCTGTTTATATTGCGAGTTTTGATAAACTAAATGTACACCTATGTTTTAT
>LQNK01000010.1:42160-86378 GCA_001586405.1 Phoebis sennae
CATCAGAGCATTTATAATAACACCGTTAGATTTCAGCATTACCGATTTGAATATCAGATATTAATATGAATTTCAACACACAATAATGTGTAATGTTAATGCTGTTTATATTGCGAATTTTGATAAACTAAATGTAGACCTATGTTTTATAATAACTATGTACTCGTATATCGATTTACGCTTAACAAACTAATATTCTAATACTGCCGTTTAAAATTTAAAACAATACAACGTAAAAATTTTTACACCTGTAAACTCTTTATTGTTTGTTTGTTTGTTTGTTTCTATGATTTTTATGAGGAAGGAAGGCTATATAACGGGTGAGAATACGTGGCCACCATATTTCTACATTTGGGTGTCTTAAGATGAGACAGAGGGTAATTCTGCTGCATAACATCTTCAGCAATAAAAGACTGGGAGCCGAGCATCCGGCCAAGCTCGCACCGAAAAAATTACCACCTCCAGTAGAAGATTGGCGTGGCACTGTTTTTACGTACGGAAAGCGGGGCCCCGGAGGCCTGTATTCCCATATCATTCCTCCGTCATCCTTTTCTATTCCTCTCCCCATTTCCCATCATTAATCCTCTCCTCATCCTCTTCCTTCAAGCTGGCAAGGCACCTGCGACATTTTGACGTTGTAGTTGTTCATGGGCTACAGTCAGTGACTTATTATCAGCTGAACCGCCTGCTCCGCTAGCCTACACTAACATAAAATAATGCTACGAAGCTGAGACTTACGGAACAGCTAGTATATAATACTCGTAATTTAGTGTCCTATAGTTAATTCGATGTTGAAATGTCTTTACTTATTTACACAAACACACTTGAAGAAAATACATCATAAGCAGTAAGTACATAACAATGATTTTGCCTCAGTGTACGTAAAAGTCGCGGACAAAAACTAGCCATAAACCAAGATTTAACATACATAGTCATTAACAACTGGGCAATATTTGAACACGAGTTATAAAGTAGCCGAAAAACTTTATTAATATGGCCGTTACGATTAACTGCGCTAATATGAAAAGTTTATAGACGTTTATAATAGGGACAAAAGTTATTGATCAGTGCATTACAAATTTAATATCTGCAAAATAGCAAAATCGGCTGAGTACGAGTCAGATTCAAGTACGAAGGGTTTCATATATAGGGTTCCATTAATATTTATTTTTAGTAGGTATTTATTAGAGATGCGCCAAATATTTAGACTGGAGTTTCTCTATTTTCTTAAATTCTTAGAAATTTCCAAGTGTTCATGTTTGAAGTTGTATACGCGACTGGCAGTCAACGTTTGCGTTTGTCGGCGTGTGGAGGAGGTTTTAAGCAGAAATTTCACTACGCCTCATCACAAATTGTATGTGTGTACTACATTGTTCATACGTAGGTAGATTATGCGTTGGCATATGCTATGCACACAAGCATAAATGAGTCTATCAAACAAATAACATTCGAACTCAGAGTGGTCCGATGTATCTCGAGTCGGTGTACGTTGCCTGAGCTCACTTTCTATGGAGTCTAACCTCTGAATCCATCTATTTTGTAGCGTCATGTTACACCAATGTTATCGTTGTATATCCGTTTTTATTCCATCGATTTTTTACAGCGTCATATTTAACGTAGTTTTGATATTTTTCCCTTATCTAAAACATAAAAACCCGCCTACAACACACTTCCGTGCAGGATAAGCGCTATAACCCGACCAGCTCGAAAAGCAATAAGAATTAATGTAATCGTAAAAACTTGATGGGCTGTTAAATTTGGTTGGTTGTCGATTGCCGAAACTTCATTAATAGAACGAGGTGGTACTCGTAAATCAAAGGCTTATATCCAATTAGAGGTTCCGCTTACGTGTTAATAGTTATATTGCTAGCTTTACTACTCAAAAAAGCTTGTTTTTCATGCAAAAAAAGTGATCATTATGATTCAACAGTAAAAGAAAAAATGATCCATTTTTTCAAAAGGAAGTTTAAGGGGTATTGTCATCTACCTCGTAATTTATATAATTTTTGAATTTATAAGTGTTTAATTGCATATAAATCAATCGCAAAATATACGTATAAATAAAATAAAACAAAAATGTTTTATTTAAAACTAGCTGTTCCACGCGGCTTCGCTCCCGTAGCACAATGTTATAACACCTCTATAACTCGTGAATAATGTAGGCTTCGAATGGTGAAATAATTTTTAATCGGTCCAGTAGTTTTTGAGCCTATCCATTACAAACAAACAAACAACGTTTTTCTCTTTATAATATAAGTGTAGATATCCATAGTTTTATGTGGTCACGATAATTAGTTGCCCATTATTAGTTAGGTTAGGTCGTGATGCCTATAAAGTATGACAATGCCAGGTTCTTTTGTACTGCTAAAAAATTTGTAATACATAGGCGTAATTTCAGCGTTTTCACTGTCAGGGACCGTAGTAACTAAGTTTTTTCTTAGTACCCGCGTCTGTTCTGTGTATTTCGGAACAACGACAATTACTGTATAACATAATCCATTCTCATAAGTGATAATTGTAAGATAATCTTGGAGAAATAATAGAGTTCTTAAACCTTAATTTCATCGACAGCTAACACAAAGATCAAGCTATATTACGGACTATAATAATATGAAGCTAGATTGTGTGAGATAGACGGGACTACGGGAGCGAAGCCGCGCGGAATAGCTAGCTCGAATGTACAGCGGTAGCACTGTATCCATTTTTATCTTATAGCAACTAGTTCGCCCTTTTTGTATAAATAAATTCAAGTCGTTCTTCCCAAATTCCTCGGAAACATTCGTAAAGGCCGATGGAAAAAATACGAGTACAGAATAAATAAACAGCCAAAACAGTTCTGTTGTAGTTTAATCAAATATTTGGCTTCGCTTGATAATTTAATTCTCTTATAGGGTTTGTTTTGTATTGCCATTAATTGTAACGTTTGGTGCGATGAAATTTCAACTAATCCGTTTACAAGTTGTTTCTAATAATCATGAATAGTATTACCTTTATTTTAATCGCGAAATCCAAATCTTTTTTAATACGCGAAACACTTTAGTTACAGGTATAGACCCCCTAGTGTCTCGGGTGAGTTATAGTTTCGAATAGAATTACGGGGATAGATTATCAGGATGCATCAATGGGGGGAGGGGAAGCAAATAAATTTTCGCGACGCCCCTATACCTGCTTCGCACTGTACCTACATCCTGCTACGCACTGTTTGGGAACCTCTGCTCTATAATTTTAATAACAACATTTTTTTATGATAATGCAGACATGTTGTTCATTTGGTTTTACGTAAACACCACCAATCATGAACACCCATATCACACTAATCCTAAGTGAGAATTAAAAGAAAATATTAACAAGGAAAAGATTG
This sequence comes from Phoebis sennae, assembly GCA_001586405.1. Taxonomy (NCBI): domain Eukaryota; kingdom Metazoa; phylum Arthropoda; class Insecta; order Lepidoptera; family Pieridae; genus Phoebis; species Phoebis sennae. Next base: position 45,522 of record LQNK01000010.1, read on the forward strand.
AAGTGGGCGCGAACGGGTTATGTCAGATATTAACCCAAAATATTCATAATTATTTTGTTCGTATCATATTTACATACATCCTTTCCATAATTAAATGTGTGTTTTTTATTCTTTATGCATTATTTGACATGTTACAAATAAAAATAAACTTTGTAAAGAACACAAAAATTAGATATTTTAAGGATTTTACACTCAAAAGACCACGAAACGTGTCTTGCCTCGGTAGCTCCATCCATGACACTTTTAATGAAAAAACTTTGAAAGGATGCGAAAAAACACCAGCATTAGTTACAGGCCTCTGGAACTAACGGACAAAATAACTGAACGTAATCTCAGTTGGTGTAATCAAATAAAATATCACGTTGTCTAAGGTCAATATTAAGTCCAAGATATTGTTGACGGGATAAAAAAAAGACATCGCTTTTCAATCAAATTCACGACCAAAAAATGATTATTGTATTTTTAAGTAACATGAGTACGATAACTCCGTGGAATCTTAATGTACAAAACTAGCTGATCCGCGCGGCTTCGCTCTCGTAGCATAAAGTTATATATATAGCATATGTTACTCGATAATGTAGCTTTCGAATGGTGAAAGAATTTTTTAAAATTGTTCCAGTACTTTTGAGCTTGTTCATTTCAAAGAAACCTCTTTTTCCTCTTTATAATATTAGTGTAGAAAATACTATAACTATAGAGGGTGGGGTATTACCTCTGTCTGTCTCTATGTGTACTCAGATCGTTAAAACTACCTGACTTTTATGAGGAAGTTTCGAGAGGTAGTTTATATCGCTATAATATGCATAATATACTATCGGCTAAGCCGAAAAAGATCCCACCGATTTTCTTTTGAATTTTATCAAGATCTGATAAACGATACTCCAGTTATCGTCGGACAAAGTTTTTCACACTTACATACAAACATACAACCGGCCATTTCGTAGGTGTAAATTGTACATTATTATAGTATTTCAATAAACCAAACATTTATCTAGAATCGAAATAGTCTACAATTCTGAAATACAGTCGTATTTTATGCAAATCTAAAAATAACTGAAACTTTCATACTTAAATAAGTTACTAGTTCGTAACTTAGTGCTTAATGGTCTTTTACATAGATTTCGCTTGACTTATTGAAAATTGTAAGTATTTCTAAATTAAGTTTTATACCAACTGTGTAACTTAGGGTTAATATTTGAAAATTAAAATCAATTTAAACTATAGTTTTAATATGAAAGAGAATAATTATGTTTGTTATGCAATTAACTACGCAAAGGCTAAAGGAATTTAAATGAAATTTAGCACATATTATATAGCTTATAAATGGATGAAATATGAATATTATTACTTATGAATGTTGGCACCGTGACAGATTGTTTGTTTGAATGTTTATACGGTACTCAAAAACTCGAATTTTCAACGAAGTCAATGTGAGTGATATTTGTTACAAAGACAATCTACACTAATATTAGAAAGAGGAAAACTTTGTTTGTTTGTTTGGTTGTAATGAATAGGCTCCAAAACTACTGAACCGATGTTAAAAATTCTTTCACCATTCGAAAGCTTCATTATCCACGAGCTACATTTACAGTTCACGCAGGCAGGCAAAAAGTCAATAAATAAATGTAAAAATTAACACCCTATATAATTCCAACATTTATTCCATCCACATTTGTTTACGCGAACATAAATTAAAATGAAATGCAAAACGGATTTAAATTATAATTAATGCAGTTTTTAACCCCACGCTCCGAACTACAGGGTGGTCACGTCACATGCCGTCCATTAATTATTTTTGCCAAATCCTTTTCCATTAAATTCATTATACTTTATAATTATTTTTGTTTAACGCTGTTGCATGCAACTACGCGTTACCGATCTTACCGTTTATAGTTGACTAGCTTTCGCACGCGGCTTCACTCGCATAATTTTTTGTAACTTACTTGATATTTATATTATGAAATAATTATAAAACATCACTTTAAATTAAAATTTTTCTGATATAAAGTTTCATTCAAATCTGTACAGATTTTGCGTGAAAAACAAACAATAATACATCCATTTGTGATATTAAGTAGGAAGAAGGATGAATAAATAATTATATATTAGTACTAGCTTTCCGCCCGCGGCTTCGCCCGCGTGGACTACAAATTTCTGTACTTTGTGGATTTTCAAAGTAGAGGTGGTATGACAATTTTTAAGATTTAGAAACGTACGTTTGTAAAAATATATCTCGTAAAATGTTTAAGGTCGAAGTATATCCTAAATTAAATATAACAAAAGAGTCACTGTTTAGTTTTATATAATTCTAATGATCCTATTTTAATTTTTTGCAAAATATTGACATTTTGGAAATCTGTCGTGTAGTCTCAGAATAAAAGAATTGATGTTTCCATAGATTTAACACATATTTGATTATGAATGTAAATAATATCTTCTGCATGTTGGTTAGTCTTTGTTGTGATTAGCCGCCATGATCGTAATCTACTTTCGAGATCAAGAGAAGGCTACATTTATCAATAAAAAGTGCTTTTAATAACACTTAAAATATTAAATTTATTATACCTACGCGCATTGATAATATGTTTCGATGGATCACTTTGAACCCTCATAATTATCTTTTTTATTTGTTAACCGATTTGAATGAAATAAACACTAAAACCTCCGGGGGGCTAGCCGTAATACATAATCGAAAACCGTATTTAAATCGGTTTAGCCATTTCGAAGTTCACTGCGTACAAACGCCCGACAAACAGACAAACAGACAAACCGACAAACAGACAAAAATTCTAAAATCATTGTTTTGAGTTTAGAATCTTAAATGAAACACGAAACACTAATTTTTTCTTGAAAATATTAAGTGTACAGACACGGCTAGTCTACGATTTTATTATATGTATAGATATCATAGGAGAGGTTATATTATGTACAGATAGTATTAATGGTTAGATTTATGGGTTACATATGCGCTTGTACAGTTGTGAAAAGTATGTCCTCTTTTTCGTTCGAGAATGTATTGAATATAATATTTTATGAATACTAATTATTATTTTCAAATCACGCGTAACAGGCGTTTTGAAATACTAATTTTCAAGTTAATTACTGAAAATAGAAAACCCAAAAACACGTTTCCACATAAATTTAAACACAACCTGCAATTATTCCGTGCCCTGTCTAAAACTTCTTAACGCACAAACACAGCGCATACATACAAACACCAGAGTAATTTGGTAGCGATGCTAAAAGCGACAACCGCACGTTTTCGCATGTACGCCACAAACATTTCGCAGAGTTAAGAATATTTAGACAATTACACGTTTAATTAAATACTTTTGAACATTTTATGTTATAATATGTAAATGTTTTTCTTGTGAATGGAGAAAGTATTAATAAAAATACTACTTAAATAGTTGGCGTGTCTTAGCTGTTGCGTGATTCCGTAAAGCGGTGTGAAATATTTTGCTTTATTTGCCCAAAATGGGGAAATGAAAGAGTTACATCCATTAATTTGGTACTAACGTAAACCGTAACGTATGAAACGAATTGATTTTAGTAAAAACATTTTTTATATACCCTTTACATTTTTTATGTACCCTTTACATAAAACAACGGGTTTATTTTTTACAAAAAAAAAGCTAAATTTTAAATTTTGAGTACGGACGAAAAATCTGCGAAATTCAATATACATATGAGTATATATTTCAAAATGAAAAATTTGTAACTTACAAACACTATCCAGAAATAAAATAACGTAACGAAAAAACTTTCGGTTCTATTAACTATTGTTTAGCACTAAAATTAGGTATTTCAGAATAAAAAAATGTATCTTTCTACATTATCCAGGAAAAAAGCAACGTAACGAAAAAACTTTCGGTTCTATTAACTATTGTTTTTCACAAAAAATATATATTTCAGAATAAAAAATATATCTTACGTACATTATCCAGAAAAAAACAACGTAACGAAAATCTTTCAGTTCTATTAACTATTGTTTGCACAAAAAATAAATATTTCAGAATAAAAAAATGTATCTTACGTACACTATCCTGTAAAAAAACAACGTAACGAGAAAACTTTCGATTTCATTAACTATTGTCTAGCACAAAAAATGAAAACGTCACTTACTTCGATCTGTATACTGGCGGCCCTATAAGCCCTGTCAGCGGTGTTCTGCGCCTGACAGGTGAAGGTCTGGTTGTGGTGCTCTTGTTTGGGGGTCATTTTTATCACGGACCTATAGAATAATCAATATATTATTTGAGGAAGATATCTATAACATATAATAAAAAACCGATTCGTTGTGAAAATATTCTAAGTTGCTCTAAAAGTAAGCATTGTTTTAACGTATTTTTTATATTTGGTATATTAGATATTGTCACTTTTTGATAAAAATACATTTATAAAATTTATATAAAGTCTTTTTCCCACTATTTCGACATTTACAACCGGTAAGTTACAACCGGTTTCGAACAATCATTTCATAATCAGACCTGATGATGATCGTTAATAATAAATGTGGAAATAGTGTGAAAAAGACTTTAATTCTATAAATTTTATATTTGGTCCCTATTGTTAGTAACATAGCTAATTTAGTACACATGACTTCAACAAAGATATCTTCGGTTACTTTACTTGTGGGAAAATTATGTTTGTCATTTTCCATTAAGAAAAGGTAAATAACATTGCTTATAGATGAGAAAAGTGTTAAAAAATTTAATAAATAAAAATATCTCATAAATCAGTAGTGTCTAAGTATCGATATTAAACGATACAACCTTTCCTCTTTCTCAATAATAAGATGTAACATGAAACATGCTGTATAACCACACCACGCTCATACATCATGAACCTTAAACACTATAATTAGGGACCAAAAAAGGTAAATAAAACATCTACCTAATCACAAAAACATTTCACCTCGTATAATAACACCCATCGCTATAATTGCTTTTGGTCAAATATATTATGTTAGTGTACATGTACATTTTAAAAAATTGAACCAACGAAGATCGAACAAAATACAACTTATTTTAATTTAAGTAAAAACATTCTAGAAAAATTAACTTATTGTTGGAACTTGGACTGCCTCGTTGGTCTAGTGGTTGCATCTTTGACTACAGATCGAGGGGTCAAAAATGTGTGGGGGGGGGAGTGTTATTCAGATTTTTCTAACAAGATGTCTCAATAGCAGCCTTAGATCTGTCACTTCCACTACATTTATCTTTCCACTTCTTTATGGTTAATAGATGTAATAAAATGTATTAAATGCAACGAACACAGATCAAAACTGTATGTAATAAAAAGACCCTTTTTAGAAAGTTTTAAAGTATTCATCAAAACAATAGAAATGGAAGAGAAGCATTGCTTATATTTAACGAACAGATAATAAAATGTATGAAATGCAACGAACACAGATCAAAACTGTATGAAATAAAATAATAATAATAACTCCTTTCTTGAAAATTCAAAGGTATTCATTAAAACAATCTCAATGGAAGAGAAGCATTGCTTATATTTAATGTACAGAGACGGCAAGTACACGGTTTTATTATAGGTATAGATATTAAAAACCAACCTAATCAAGGGCAAACATTACACCTCATAGATATAATAACTGGTATCACCATAATAGCTGGCTGGTCAAATACACTATCCTATATTATATAGATTAACTAGAATACCATTCCTCGAAAACGAAGCCTATCATTAACTCCCTTTGCTTTCATTTTAATGCTTCGTGGAATAATGTTATAATTTGTATATAAATGAAATGGATCAATTTAGTATAGTACAAGGCGAGTTTTTTTTTGGAATTTTATCGGCAATAAGTCAACTATAAGTTGATTTCATAAGTGATGTTTGTACAAGTAAGCTCCCACTGGAGCTAAACCACTTATTTGTAAGTCACAAGATGAGTTTTTTAAGTTGGCTTACAGTGCCAAATCCTAAACTATGAGGAATATCAAAAAATGCTGAAAGGTGTCTTTCATTTTGCTGAAAATAAAAACGACCACACGTATTTAAAAAAAATAACTATCCAAGAATCGAACCCTGAATTTAGTAAAAAAACACCCTGTATTATTTTAGCGATCGATACCACTCCTGATAAAATAACTTTTTGTTATAGTAGTGTATTCTTTATGTAGATCAATTCGGTATAGTCTACACATAAAAATGTATAAAAATACTTAGTTTCTCTAAACAAATTCTACGGTTTACAAGCACTTATTAAAAATGTTATTAAAAAAATTAGTACATTATAAATAGCGACTAGAGTCCACCCTTTTCTAAGAAAAAGCGCCTAATATAGATGTTCATGAAAAGGAAAACATCTATGAATTAAAAGTCATTTAATTCTTCACTTATATTTTTGTTTTCAAAATTTAAAACCTTTTTAAAAATATATATAACTAGCGACCCGCCCCGGCTGCGCACGGGTGCAATGCTGATAAAAACCTTCCTCATGAGTTACTCTATCTATTAAAAAAAACCGCATCAAAATCCGTTGCGTAGTTTTAAAGATTTGAGCGTTCATAGGGACATACAACATGATACATGACAGAAAAAGCGACTTTGTTTTATACTATGTAGTGAAGATAATGTATGTCTTCATTTACTGTTTATAATTATATACTCGTATTTAAATTATTTCACGTAATTGTAATTGAAATTAAATTTTATCTATTCAAAATTAACTGTAATAGTTTTAATTAGAATGCGATCTATATTATATGTATTAAGTCATATTGGAATGCTTGAAGTATTTTGCAGCCTTAATGAAATAATATCACTGAAATCATTTCATGTACAACAAGTGAAACTATAAACATCAAATGAACGCATCACTCCAGTTTGTCCACCCAAATAATGACATACTCACTTGGCCGTAAATCTCTGTCCATCAGACATCGGTTCCACTGTGTACGTGACGCCCTGCGTCAGAACCCCCGCGTTGCTGTCCACCCAGGTGATCTGGAATTATATGGATTGTTAATGGAAATGGAATTATCATTTCCACGTTTGTAATAAAACGTCAAAAACTAGGGGATACACGTATATACACACTAATTTGGTTACGTAATGATTGTTGACAAAATTTTACATAGCAACGGTAGTTTCGTTACAACTGAAAGCTATAAAATGCCCTCTTAAAATAGGAAAATAAAAATAAAGCATGAAATATATGATATCATAGGTATTATACAGACATCATTAATATTTTTAAATACGATTATTATAAATTTATTTGTCATAATTTCAATGTTTGTCAACTATGAAGTGAACATATCTATACATTATAATATATCATTGGGATTAACAGTTACAGTATGTTAAGGTTAACAGTTAATCGCTTCGGTAGTTGTGTGTGTTTGTATATTTGTCTCTACATAAAAAAAATCGTGTACTCCTCTCGAGTAAAAACGAAAAATGTATACCAAACGTAAATAATCTGATACGCGGTTTATTATACAGTAACTTCGCTTCGCCCCCATAGCATACATACTGCTGGTTTACACAATAAAGATTTTCATTTTCATCATTTCATTAATTCATATTGACAAAAAATATTATTATTTGTGAAAGAAATGCATTAATATAATACGGCGTACATAAGCCCCTTTTCCACCCATTTTATCTGGAATTATTAATGACGCGTGGAAAAGGAATTGAAAATGCGAAATGAAAATTAATTAATCTACAGTTTTAATCTTAGTAATAAGCTTAACAAATGAACTATTTTTGCTTTCATCATAATGATCATAAATGTCTTTATTTGCTAATAGCTTATCTGTGTGGCATCTTATCTCCCTTAGCTGTTGCTAATGTTATATTTTTATATAGCCTATGTGACCCTATTGACTAAAAATACTTATTAAACGATTTTAAACACGTAGATAATTATGTAAAATCATATATAATAAACCGCGTTTATAATCCTTTAAAAATATTTTAATTACTTTTCAAATCATAATAAGTGTAATTGTGAAAATTCTTCTTAGACTATAAATTATTGTTCAAAATTTAAAAAAAAATGTTAAATTTTTTTTACCCTAAGGCTCTTTTCATTTGAAATAAACACTACACAAGTATTTAAGCTAAAAATCTCTTCATGTGTTTAGTCCTATTCACAAACACTTCATAAAAATAACAAGCTCAACGCCATCCCTCGGGTCCGCTCGCAAGATCATATACAATTTAACCCTAATTGTCCCCTCCCATGAGCATTATATCTATTCAATTCATTTAAACGGATTAAATGATCGGTTAAATGTAGACAAATCTCAAAAGACATTCCGTTGAAAGACCGTGAAAATGATAAAGTTAATATTGTAAACGTTGTAAAAGATTTAAATAACTCTTAAGTTTTTATGAGTACACTGTTGGTATGATAAATAAATAAATATTTAATTTGGTTAAAACAGGCTTACAGTAGATATTTCTTCTAGCCGTGGATAACAATATTGAAAACTATGCAAATTCCAATTGAAAGAATATATCCAAAATGATAGAATAGACACGATAAATACTCTTATAATAAAAGTAACGAAACATTTTTGATTTAAAAATATTTCATTTATTTTTTTAGAAATCCTTACACAATATGCAATTAACAATCCAAAAGACAAAAATTTTTGTCCTAAAGCAAATTTCTAAAGCCATTCATTTGTTTAGTCCATTCACAAACACTTCATAAAAATAACAAGCTCAACGTCATCCTCCGGGGCCCTCCCGAGATATTCAATTTAACCTTAATTGTCCCCTTCCATGAGCATCATATCTATTCAATTCATTTAAACGGATTAAATGAAACAGCAAACGGTTAAATGAAGGTGGACAAATCTCTAAAGACATTCCATTAAAAGAGAAGTTAAGGGGGAGAACGTAAATAACGTTAATATTATGATTAATGTAAATGATGTAATGTTTCAATTTGTTTTTATTAAAACATAATTTAACACATCTTTACTTGGTGTTGTGAAGAACAAATTTAATATTGCAAATAAAGTATTTAAAGTGGATAGAATAGATGTAATAAGATGTAAAACGAATAATAACTTAATTTGAAAATTTAAATCAATTTGACTGTCATTAAAGATATTATTTTAGTATAGACAATATTGGTTATGATTAATAATTAGGCAACTTGTACAATACCATAAAATAAATGTGGAAGAATATTCAATGTCATAGAAACGCATCATAAAAATATCGACGCTATTAAAATCATAAACGAGAATATAAACCATCGATACATATCTTTGAGCACTGGAACAAACTTCATCAAAGCAATGCTAATATTTAAAGATGAGATGTAAATGAATCTTGATGAGACTCATCTTGAAGATAATTTCCAGCAGCTTTAAGTTTTAGAAAATATACAAAATTAAGACAAATATTAAATAGGTAAAGAAAAGAAATCTAAAGATACTAATAGTATAAAACGAAAAATTTGAATAAAAATAATTTTTAAAGGATTTTAAACGCGGTCATTATACATTACGTAGATGGTATTTAGAAAAAATTACACGGATTTCGTGGAAATAAGTGAACGTAGCTACACACAATTTTTGAAATATTCATGACTTCATCACTGTCATCTCAGTCGCCCGTGACCACGCTAGCTGTAAAATGTTTTAAACTTCGGGTTAAATAATAATGTGAAATAATGTATAATCAATCACGTTTAAAATCTTATAAAAAGTATTTTTATTCAATATAGAAAGTAATCGCGTTAACACAAACGCAAGAAAATACTAAATAAAAAGTTTCTTTAAACATGCTTCTTGAAAACTATCGACTGAATTGGAAACAATATTTCTGACTAGCTGCTGCCCACGGCTTTACTCAGGAAATTCGGTGCCTATCGATTAAAAATAGGATATAGGATATTATATGCTATCTGCATAAAAGATTTCATCAAAATCCGTTCAGTATTCGCGTTATAATAAACACAAACATCTAATCATCTAAACTTCCTCATTTATACTATTATGGTTAACAGATTCGTGAGGAATGCTAAAAGCAATCTTACATTAGGCTAACACTCACGTAAAACCACGACGCACATCAAGTCAAGAATACACTAGCAACTAAAATATACCAACGTCAGAGTATCAAGTAAATTGAATTTAACTTTGAAATAGATAATTTGAAACGTAAGCACAGAATATATTTCACTTAATTTATGCGACAAAGATATTTGCATGTCATTGTCGACGCGATTAAAATTCTAAGACCTTAATTAGTTGTAAATAGACACGAAATTCAGACTAAAGTTTAATTCTAAAACGTTGTTAGGTTTACTGTTGTTATTTAGATAAATACAGTGAGGGATTAAAGTATCATCTAAAGAGCAATTTCGTGCTATAATTAAATTTAATATTTAATTTGAAATATGTCAGAAACGGGAATTTCTCGTCACTGAATTCGGGTCGTGAAAGATCAAACTTGATATTTTGAAGGTAAACAGTTAAATGGTTTATTAATATAACATTCAGCGTCTTATATAACCGGTTTACATTAATCTGATCTATTATCTTGTGAAATGGGTTAATTTGTCTTGACTGGCAAAGTATTTTAAATTACAGACGTAAAAGACATTGATGACCGTTTACAGCAAGCTACTACTGGATAGCTGAGCTCCGCGGTTTCACCGCTTATATATCCCGTCCCCATAGAATTTCCTTGCGTCTCAAATAATCTTTGTACAATTTCCTTAAAAACAGTTCAGTAATTTCGGAGCCTATTAGGCTTCGGAGCTTATTAAGAATCTTTCCTTTTTATAATATTACTAGCTAAGCTCCGCGGTTTCACTCGCGTATATATGCTGTTCCCGTAAGATTTTCAGGATAAAAATCCTGTGTCCTTCCTTGAGTTTCAAGGAATCTCTGTACAAAATTTCATCCAAAGCAGTCAGGTCGTTTAGGAGCCTATTCGATACAAATAAACAAACAAATCTTTCCTCTTAATCACGTGTACGTACTTTACTTTTTATACCTATACTCGATAGTCACTCTGGGATTGATAACTTTGGTTTATGCAACCAACTATCGCGGTAGTTGCAATCGTTTCCAATTTTTTATTAACTGACTTAAAAAAGAAGGCTCTCAATTCGACCGTATTTTTTATGTTACCGCATATCTCCGGCATTTATGGACCGATTTGGAAAATTATTTTTGTAGTCGGTGCAAAATCTTCTTAAATTGAAAATAGGTAAAGGCACCGACTTTGTATTGATGTCAAGAAAAATAAAATAAAAGTTATTTTCTACTTTTTAGTGTGAGGAGGTCGGTTCTATTTGGGCAAATGTTATTAGGTTTGTTGGGAAGGAAGAACATATAAAATAAAAACTAAGATATCTTGAGTTTTGCAGAAAAAAGTTGACAGATGCGTGTCTCATTACACTTGCACATAGACTGTTCTGATACATCTCGTGATATAGTGTCGGTGAACGTTGCCTATGTGTGCGTTGCTTGAGCGCACTCTGTATGAAGTTTGGCTTCTAAACCTAAATATTTTGTGCTACTATAATCCATTAAAAACCTATCTTCTACAAAAAGGAACAGACAATTTTAATCAATCAACAAGAAATGTACATTTAAATTAGACGTTACCTATCCGTTAATAAATTACTCATGCAGGAATGTAAAACCATTTCATCAGTTGTGTGAGTGCTAATGGAATTGAGCGCGTAAAAACGCATTTGAAATATATCATCCACTTTCAATCGAACATCTACAATTTGTCAGTTCTCACCTAGTCAGCTTTTTGCACTGCATTCAACAACAAACTCTATTTTCAACGTGGAAAGTTTGAAATTATTTGAGCGTAAGTTTACATAAGCCTTTCTTACCTCAGCTGGTGGTTTCCCACCGACGGAAACGCATTCGAGTTTGATGATTCTGTCTTCGGTGGTAGAGTAGAAATTCCCTTGCAGAATTTTCGGTGGTTCAGGCGGTACTAGGACTGTTAGGCGGGCGTAGCGTGACCTAATTGCAGGTTCACCTGTACAAAGAGTTTTAATTTATTTGAGCTGAATATACATTGTGCATCTATTGAGGGAATTGATATTGTTAACTAAAACATTAAAGTTTCTGCGGAAACAATATAGTACTGAAATTTTAATATAACGTGCGACAAAAATACCCTGTAATACAGCGTTACTTTTGCATTGTAGAAGAAAACTTGGAGAATTCAATTTTGCATTAAATTTTCCAATGTAATGCGTCACATCAATATTTACAAATATATCTAAAAGTATATAAACAAATCCAATAATAATAAACACGAAAGAATCTGAGAACAAAGCACCTAACTTGACAAAGGTTCCCGCAAACCCATGTTCGCTTGTCCCAAAATTATATCATTCACAGATAGCTGGCTCCGAATAGAAACTGTTAACTAAACCGATACCATAAAGTGTGGGCAGTGTTTGCATATATTCCAAACTTTAAGGTCCAAACAGGACACAAGCCCGCAGTTTTACTAGACAACGGTCCTCCGAGACGCCCTGAATCACATTTAATGGCGAAACCGAGGAAAGACAATGAAAGACTCCCTTTAGACAGTTTTCTATAGAGCAAACTTTGTTGAAAGTTTGCAAGTTAAATAGTGCAAAGTTGTATTTTGCCGCAAGCTAGTTACCCATCGTTGTGTCTGCTTGATAAAAACTTCCATTAGTTTTATGTAAATCTTTTATCTAGTCTTCGAGAACAGTGTTTATTTTTCCCTCGTACAATGCTTTCTCTTTGAAGATAGCTATTAAGTATCTGCTTGTAAATTTAGGTTTTTCCCTATTGTCTTTTCTTTAGACGGCGAATACAAACAGTAAAAGGAACAATATATTTTCCTGCTTTATTGAAAATGGAATTTTACTATAGATCAAAATTCTCTTCATTTTCAATTGTAGTAAGCAACAATGGATTGGGTTTAGTGAGGTCGTTTCTGAGGAATTTTCTTGAAAAAAATATTACTTTTAAATTGTTAAGAGATTAATGTATTTACTTTATAATCTTTTTTTATATATTGTGACTAAATAAATGACTTTATATTGACGTAATCCAGTAAGGAAATGTGATTGTGTATACTAGATTACTTAAGGGTGGTGAATAAATTTTGATTAGTTAAACCTCTGGACTGTACAAAAGTAAGACAACTTAGAGCCTTAACTAACGTAGAGTTTTTAAGTTCCTGTATGTATTAAGGAAGTAACTAACAAATACATTGAGAAAATTAAATTAAAAAAATGTTCTTATATCTACAAAAGGTTCGACATATTTTCAAGATAATGGTGCACGTGGAGTAAGCGGTTCACCTGATGTTAAGTGATTACCATGAACACTAGTAATGAAACAACTCCCACCATAAGATTACCCCCAAACTTGTAACTTCTATCCGCGGAAGGCTGATGACTTGTACTACAGGTTCTTCGGATATCTACTTTAAACACTAGGCTCTCACAACTCTAGACTAGTAAGTCTAGCGTATAAGATAAATATATCTTATTCTACATATTAATGTATTACGCCTATTATGTTGTGAGACAAATAAAATTAAATTTTATTTTACTCCTTGCCAGCTTTTAAGAAGGCGCGATAGGAAAAGAATGGAAGAGAAATTTGATGGGGATACAGGCCTCCCGCGTCCGTACGAGACATATTACAGCCGAACATAAACTTTTGACAAATAAATTATTGAACACAGTATTGATAGTGTTATCGTCATATATAAAAATAGTTTTTTACAAAATATACCAATTTTCGGGTACAAAAGACAATTAAGAAAACGTAACAATTATAACGATTCTGGTTACAAATGAGGGATTCAATTTAACGTCAGCAGGTCGATTCTGTTAACATCACATATTCGAATTCACTCGCGAATCCGCGTTGAAATGTCAAATTCGTATTCTGTAACATTGTGAAAATCGACCATAGCGCCAACGAGGGACAGCGTAGAGTAGCTGAACTATTTATAAGTGAAAAATGAAATATTTGACAAATAACGGTATTCTGTAATAAGTTTTTGATTAATATTCGGAATCATACTTCGATTTCATACGTCAAATAATACGATAGGTATTTTGTGAGTGAAAATACAATGGAAAGCTCAGAAATGTGGGTTTATTTAATTTTTATGCCATTTCTAGAGCAAGGATTGTTACAAAGTTTGGAAATATACGTTCCTAAGTACAACAATGTTTCAAAATATCGCGTATTTTAAATATTCCGAAGAAAATGTTGCGTGTAGAAGAGACCACTAAGAATTAAACACAAGACCACAAGACCTACACATTGGAAATTATGGAAATTAATTTGCATTCTACATGATTTTTTTAATGATTTCGATCAAAATAACGTATGAATTTCTGTACAATAAAGATTATAATTATTAAAATAAGATCTATTAATATATAAACAAGGTCTCTCATTGAATGTGTCATTTCTTATTTAAGAAAATATAATTGTATAGGTATTTAAGTTTTAAGAAACCTACAACCATCAACATTTAATGTCGTTTTAAACAAAAATTCGTTACTATTGTATAAAGAAATAATAAAACAGACCCACATAGTAAGTGATGCAAGTTTATTTATCTTTTATTTTTTAAGTTGTACATACTTTTATAAGAAAAACATATTTTAACATAATCAACTTGATCACTATATAATATATCTGACAAAAGCAATAGGCGTTTGGCCATATTAGTAGTAGTAAGTAGGTCGTACGTAGGTCTCCTTCTAATAGTTGCTATAGTTTTACAGAAACGTTTTCATCCTTGCTTCTATTCGATACATTTTCAGTAATTCCAAACTAAGAAATATTGTCAGAGTAGAGATATAAATCCTCCATCCACCACAAAATTGCCTTCTTCAGCGTCTAAATAATGCTTAAAATGCTTAATTATTGATAATATTTGTAACAATTTCGCTTAGAATAATGACAAATCGGTATTTTGACTTTTCAAAGTCTGAAAATGTCAGAGACTTCATAGTTTATTTTTTATTTGAAAAAAGTATTTAAGGTGTATTAGATGTTTTTTTCAAATAAATCGAGTTTAAAAATTGTTTTTTGTGAATAAACGTCTCAATTATAACAATAATGTGTAACCGTGAACGATATACATTCAAATAATGGTTTATTATTTTTTTTAATGTA
The DNA here is from genome assembly GCA_001586405.1 of Phoebis sennae. Lineage (NCBI taxonomy): Eukaryota > Metazoa > Arthropoda > Insecta > Lepidoptera > Pieridae > Phoebis > Phoebis sennae. The sequence continues at coordinate 60,680 of LQNK01000010.1, forward strand.
ATCGTAAATGATCATCTAAAACTGTAACTTAAAAAGGTCATCACTAATTTATGACGTAATTTCACTCGACATATCGAAACTCATTTCACTTCACTTGAGCGACATTGACGTTACAGAATTTAAAAATGTGAGAATCGAAGTGACTTTCGAAGTGAGGGTGAGAGTCGAGAAGAGATTCGAAATCGAAAATCGTGTTTTACAGAATCGACCAGCAGATCTGAAAACAGTTACAAACAATTCGTCCTGTATTTAAATGGGTTTAATACAAACAGGATCAACATGTCCAGTAATTAAATATTGCAGTAAGCATATAAATGAAATAATTAAGCAATGGTGGTTTATTATTTTAATCATTCCGTGTTACAAGCACGGCGGTTTCTGGCGTGCGTCCAAACTCATTCGATATGGAGTTATGGGAACTGGTGTTCATTGACATTCTTTTGTGTTTTGTTATTGTTTTTAGAACTAAATTAATAAAAATTGGCATAATAATTAAACAATTGCTAAAAATATGTACTAATAATTGGATGACCATGATCTTTATGAGACGACCCGATTGGCGCAATTGGTGCAGCTATGATTTATTGCGCCGAAGAGTGTGGGTTTAATCCCCACGAGTAGAAAATTATCTGATGAACATTGTAATTTTCTACTGTCTGGGTGTTAATTTATCTATAGTATGTATGTATTTACAAAAAAAATATTTTAAAGTATGTCTATCAGTTATTTAGTTTCCATAGTGCAAGCTTTGCTTAGTTTGGGGCTAGATGGCTTTGTGTTAAAGTCCAGGAATATTTATTTATTTATACTAATTATAGTAATTATAGTTTATTTGAACGCGGTAATCTCAGAAACTACTGGTCCAATTTAAAAAATCTTGTATTAGACAGACCATTCATCAAGGAAGACTACATAAGATTAAGCTACGGGAGCGAAACCACGATTCCTGGCGGACTTCCAGACTCATTCAAATTGGAAATATGGCTGGACTGGTGGTGTTAATTGACATCCTTTTGCCTTTTATTATTCCTATATTGAAGCTATACCTTATGAAACCGGTCTTAATAAGATTTTATCAATAGGTTATCAGCCACACTGGATGCCCCGGAATGTCAAAAGACACCGGGGTAGACGCAGGTGGAAGGACGAAATAGATGCCTTTTATTCGAATTAGGAGGTGCTCGTAAAGAAGAGATCCGAGTGGATGAGAAAAAGAGAGGCCTTTGCCTAGCAGTGGGACACAAATGGCTTAAATAATTAAAAAAAAAAACAAAAATAGTAGGTTATATTTCTTAATAAGAATCCCTTTGCACTTTCATTACAGCGATAACGTGACATATGAGAGCTCAAAAGAAGGTAAAATCTGTTTGTATTCGATGAACATTATGCCAATTAAGGAGACGACTTTAAAAACTAAACCGAGGACATAAAATTACTTCAAATTTCTAAATTCAGAACTTTTCATTTTAAATCCTAATTCAGCATTACTTTTTAAATTTATTCAAAGTTTATTTCATTTTCCGTGCATTTGTACATTTTCAAGTATTTCTGTACTTCAACTAAATAGCTAATACAAGTTCATTATGCTTTGTCCGAGTTTTGATACCACCACAAAACATTTCGTATTTGTTCCTGCATGAACCAAAGCTAGTGGAAACTTCGAGAAGAATAGAAATAGAATTTGTACGATTTGCGATCTAATTAATTCGGGAATAGAGCTGTCTTTTGTGTGGCACGTGTTTGGTCAGAGAATGCAAATTTATTTTCAAGTATATTTTAGATTACTTTTCGTTGATATATTTAATTCACAAAACTCTATACAAATAAATTACATGTAATAAGCCTTACTTACACTGTATTACAGTAAATGTGGCAGCATTTTTATGTAACCTTGATTTTTTTAATAAAAATAAATTACATAAGAAACAAAATCGTTCTAATAAAAATAAATTACATAAGAAACAAAATCGTTGAAATTAGAAATTTTAGTAAGATAATTTTTATTTATATTTATTTATTATTTTAATGTATTAGACCGATACAATGTGACATACATTCAAGCAATCAAATGATAAAATAAAATTTAAATCAATGCAAAATTATATAAATAAAATTTAAAAAATAATTGCAAATAATTATAAATCTATACATACAGTGAAATTCTCAGTGTTTTTCTAATCATCATGACACGAATAATATCCTTAAATTCAAATTTACTGTGATAATTAAAATACAAATATATCAATCCATCAAGAAATATTTCGTACACACAGACAAAGTCAATCACCTATAGATATTTAAATCGCTCTCAATTTAATTACCAGGTTAATTTCCACCCCAAAGTACACCCAATACAATATCAGATAAACGAATTATCGAAATTAGACTAAAGTATAATCCTCGAAATGATTAAAATAAATTTGTCAAGTCACGTGAATGGAATCCTTGAAGATAAGGAAATAAGCATTCGATCTGAATGCGGAGTTAAACGTTAATAGAACAAAGCCGAACGGCCCGTAAGTAACGGGCTTAGATAAGATACAAGAGGGAATTTATCAAATACGTACAAAGGATTAAATTAATTTCATGAACCCTTTGCATATGAATGGGCGAACAGATTGATCCTGATTTTTTTATTGAATTTAATGATAAGTTTGTATGTGTAGAAGTAGACTTAAAATAAAAAAACTACAAAACGACCTATCCTATACTACTAATATTATAATGTGAAAATTTGGATGCCTGTGTGTTTAAATGTGTAAATCACGCTGCAATGACTGAACAGATTTTGATGAAATTTTGAAAACAGTTAGACTACTAGCTCAATTAGACGATAGTGCAACTGTTATAGACTCCTATTTTAAAACCAATAAAAACGCAGACAGTAGCTAGTAAATACAAATAAATTTGTCAAGCCACGTGAATGGAAGAAGTGCTTTAAGGGAAGGAGCATTCGATCTAAATGCGGAGTTAAACGTTAATAGAACAAAGCCGAACGGCCCGTAAGCAACCGGCTTAGATAAGATACAAGAGGGAATTTATCAAATACGTACAAAGGATTAAATTAATTTCATGAACCCTTTGCATATGAATGGGCCAACAGATTGATCCGGGAGTTTTTTTTGAATTTGATTTTGAAAATGATTTACTTACTTGGAAAAATGATTCAATCTACCCCTATCTACCTACATAAAACTGTTGCAATAGAACAAATTGTTTTCATTTAAACTTTTCACAAATTACTTATGAAGAGTCTAATAATTTGTTGCCAATTCTCAATGCTTTATTTGAGAGATACTTAAATATGATCCGGTCCCTCTCACATCATGATAAAGACATATTTATCAGATAATTAAATAAGTCTCTCATCTTCATACTGAAATGATACATAGATCTCTTATAACCAGCGTATTTTTTATAGTAGAAAGGAGTAAACGAGAAGTGGATTGGCTAAAAGTTGTTTGTTGTAATGAAAATTGTGTTCATTATTATTATTATTGAGTAGACGTTAAAAATTGAACTAAAAAATGAAAACGTCACCCTTAAACTTGAAAGGAGCATTCGATCTGAATTCAGAGTTCAACGTTAATCTTAGAACAAAACCAAATGGCTCTAAGGCAACGGGCTTAGATAAGATACAAGAGTGAGTTTATCAAATGTACGTACAAAAGGATTAAATTAATTAAATGAATGCTTTGCATATGAACGGGCCAACAGATCTGCGAATTTTATTGAGATTTTGTTAGAAATATATCGAATACTCAATTGATGGTTTACCTCGAGATACTCCAAAATCATTCTTTCCTTTTTTTTAGGCAAATTTTATCTAGGCACGTGAATGGAAGGAATCCTTTAAGACGTAGAAAAGGAGCATTCGACCTGCAGAGGTAAACGTTAAAAAAGATGAATTTTTCAAATTCTAACTTTTACCAGCGGATTCTACTACGATCATTTCGGTGACTATAAATCAATAAAGGGTAAGCATATGTACACGAAATATCATTTTAAACTTTTCAGTAGTTGCAACGTGATAACACACAAACATATTATAAACTTTCACATTTATAATATTATTAGGTTACGAACAAAGTAAATTAATTTCATGGACCCTTTGCATATGAATGGGCTTTCAACAGATTGATCCTGAGTTTTTATTGAATTTCGCCTCATAAAAGTTGTGTTGTTGGGCATTCAAAGGGAATAAAATATGGCAATTATGGTGTTATGCTTATACATTTAAATGCTATAATTGTAATGATACCAATGTTTACTCGGAAAGATTACATGTCAATCATTTACGTTATAACACGTTAGTAGCCTGTCCTGTACTACACGATTGAAATAGTACCTTATTTCTTATCTAGATTGGATATCAAGACTTCTTGTCTTACTTCTGTACGAATAAAAATCGGCATTTATTTTATTTGTTCGATAGTAAACCTGTACGACAATAATAACGACATATGTGACAGTTGACACTTGCTTTAATGATTTAATTATAGTGTCCGTAATTTTCAGGACAATGCAGCTATTAATATACCTGAATTGGTAACTGTGACAATTGCGTTTCTGAGCAACACATGATAGTCAAATTTCGTCTGAAATTTGTCTGACAGTTAACTTTCATAATCCATTTTTTATTAATTTTTTTGTAACTATTGAAAGTAAAATACTCAGAGAGCCGAGAATTAGTGGGTTTAATCCCATACGACAAGATTTGTTACGTTATATTTCAGAGTCATTTTAAAATTCCCTCCCTAACAGAACACAATTGTTATAAAATCTTATTTCCCAACAAAGAGGACGTTTAAAAGAAAACATTTCACAGTCTTATGATCATAGAAATCTCGTCATAAGCTTAGTAAATGTAAGAACGACACAAACTTATTCCCTCCATATAAAAATGTGGAGCACTTAGAAAAATTGAGCATTTATTTCTTGAGTTTTCTTGTGAAAACATTTTATTTTTCCCACGATTACTACTATATTTTGCTAGACAATTTAAATGGTGTTTAATTCCACTTAATATTAATGTTTTGTAATAATAAATATCTAAAGCTAAAAGCTTCTTAACTGATCATTATTAATAATAATGGGTGAATTTTTCAAGGCGCTTTTGGGGATTAGCCCTAAGAATGTTCAAGAACGATTTTTATATATCTATTTATTATTGGCTTATTCACAGTAAATACATTGAAACATTGTAATACAAATAGTTTAGAACTTAATGTAAAACTTATTAAAGTATAAGCGCTGCTGGTAAAATACATTTAAATGTAAAACTATAATGGAATTTCATTAAATAAATGAAACATTTTAGAATCATGTATTATTTCGCTAATCAATGCACTACTGATTTCAAATTATAGTATTACAAATACTTATATATTATACATATACTATACAGGAATCGAAATGTATAAATCGCAAAACAAATTGTAATTACATTAGAATCATTGGCTATACTTCCATATATTAATTTAAAAACAATTAAATCATAACATGAATCAACAAAATAAATTAAAATTATGATGCATATAGCGTTTCCACTGTATTAACAAAAGCACATGCTACGAAACAAAATGAAAATAAGGCGAAAGAGAGAACGTTCAGATTTCCAATTTATTAAAAGCAAACAGAATTTTCGAGCTTGGCTTAACAAGAAAAACAATGGTACCTTTATAACACTCTCAGGGCCGCATTTAAGACGTGCAATTAAATTTTTCCATAAAATAAATTTTCACATTCATTATGCGTAGAATAATATCGAATATTACCCGTGTGTTCTATGTGTTTTATTGAAAGAAAAAAAAATATTATTTAGATACATTTCACAGTATAAAAGTACTAAATATTACTTATTACAATATTAAGACCTATGATGAAAGAGCCATGCGCTCAGCATAAAGTGGATAAACTTATATGTCTGTCCATCATGGTTTTTATTATTATTAAAAATTATTTAACACCTCAATTTAAAATAGTCGGGTAGCAGTCGTGATAATGTATCGCATTTAAGACTAATCTATTACTTTACGAAAGTGGAAATGGAATGTTTTTTTTCATAATCAATATATATCTAATCTCATTTTATTATAAGCAATAGCATAAACATCAGGTGATACGCTTCCACTTTGTACCTATATAAAAAACATCAGGGCTGTGAAGGTCTATTGAAGAAATGCTGTGAATATACACCAGTACTTTGTTGCCCCATTAATTCCTGGGGCCTCTATTTCCTTCAAGTACGTCCCTGCCCTAGACCGAATTAAGTCATACCACCAAGTAGAATGCGAAGCTCGCACGATATTGGTGCATTGAGCAAACATAATAGACTTAATGGCCTGATTTATTAGATACGTCATAACAAAGCCATTAACTGTTTTTTTCAGTTCGGTGTTCATTGATTTTCCTATGAAGCGCTTTTAAACAATGGTATTTTTTGTTTAGGCTTTTACGTCGATTCTACGCCATTATGAAATGAATTAACGAATATGTTATAATTAGTTTTTATAGAATAGAATAGAAAATATTTTTACTCATGTAAACTTTTTACAAAGTACTTATGAATAGTCATTTTTTAAGTTACCACCGGTTTGGAAGTCGGATCTATAGGCCGAAAGAAAGAAAGGAAATAAGTACATTTTTTAGGACACACACAACACAATAAAGTTACAAATATGTACAGACAAACGTACCACGTAAATATACATTATAATATACATGTGTGATAAATTGGTCCCCCACTCACTGAAAGGATGCTAATATTAGAATTTAATCTTTAAGAACTTTATTATTTCTTCAAGATTATAGGAATTGCAACCCCCATGAGCACTTGTTACACCAGATTTATTATTATTGCTTTTCTCTAGAGAAGCGCATGGATATAGAATAAGGACATAATATATTTTTGAATGTATCCTAATAATTGGCACACAAAACGGCTCTCAGAAGACTTACGTAAAAGACAAAGTAAAATATTTCAAATACAATAATTATTTCGTTACCCTACAGCGTACGATACAAACATACAAACAACGGTAAGTTCCACACTTTTATTTACAAGAAATGCCCATATAATTACGACTCAGTACGTGCAACGTACAACGAATCATATATTTCCTGTTATTAAGTGCACTATGAGAGTAATATAACAATCAAATCAATTATATCTCCACAAATCCTCGCCTAGTTAAGAATTACTCAACTTTTAGGCTGCGTTCACGGCATAAGCGGAAGCGACAAGGCTCGCGATCGCTGAACATTTAAAAAAATATAAAATGCCTAGACTTAATTCTTTGAAGAATTAATGAAACTAACATCGATTAGTATTTTTATATAGGGTAAGTTAAGGTCAATAGAACGATTATCTTTCCGCAAGAACAAACGGGTCACGTATCTTTGCTTTCTTTAAGAAAATCACAAAAGTGAAGAAACAACTAAAGTTATAAAAGATGAACACGCATAGAATACTTATTTATCTATATAAAATATTGTTTGAAATATCAATTCACGCTAATATTCTGACCTATTTTACATCAATAAGTTGGTTTCACTTGATTCTTTGTTATGTTCAAGAGAGCTTTCAATAAGTATATTTGAAAAAACTTTACTTTTCTTTATACATTGAAATTGCTTCCGCTATCGCGACTCGCCGACGCCGACGTCACTTCCAAATCAATACAACAGTGTTTGTACAAGATAATTGTACCAAATTACCTCAGCCGTGAGACTGAATTGACCGAAAGTTTCGAGGGCGGTTATATGGAAACTAACTTGACTATTATTATTCAATGTTGTTAAGTATTGTTTAACTATGTTATGCATAATATGTAGCTTATCTATGTATACAAAAATTTCAATGTACTATTTTTCTTGTTCAAATTTATTTCTTTAGTTATTTCACTATCTTTTGTCTAGTATCACAAAATGGTTTAATAAACGATATACAGACGATATAAACACGTCACTTGAACACACATGTAACTAGCTAAAGATTTTTGCTTTAGTTAGTCGCTGACACTGACGTCACTTCCAAATCAATACAACACTGTATGAACAACATAATTGAACCAAATTACCGTAACCGTGAGACCAAATGACCGAAAGTTTCGAATGATTGTATGGAAAGAAATGTAAATATTGGTGTTATTATTTTTTCCTAGTACTACTTAACACCAAAATAAACATCAAGAAAAGAAAACATCAACGATTTTCTGAATATAATAAATTTTAGTAATGTGCAGGGAAATATTTTAGTTCACCAATCATGGCGTTAATTGTAAATATTTCGTTTTAAATTAAAAAAACGCTTCTTAAAAAAAGTGAAATTTGTCACGGACGTAACATATCATAATGCTTTATAAGCAGGTTATTACTTATTACACAATTTTAGTTACCTAAAACGCTAAGCTAAATGATAAAAGGATAAGAAATATCACTGATACTCAATTGATTTTTGCTAATAAATGTTAGGACGAAATAAACCTTACCTCTAGACCCAGAGCTGACTTGGCACTGGTATTTGGCGTCATCCTCTAGCGTCACATCTCGGATGTCCAGCGAGTAATCTCCTGCAAAACATATATTAATTAACGTTTTGATGCAAATAATTTTATGAAATTGGGATAAATTAAAGTACAAAAGAAAATCCTTGGGTCATAAACAGTCCCGTCATTGGTCGTTAAGGATTGTCCCTTAATCATGTTTTCGACATTTTTTTACCCCCCTTCCTGCGGTGAGTGAGGATTAAGACTAACCCCCCTTCTATGTCACGTGCGTTTTTTTGAACCTACAAAATTTTGTAACTATTTTTAAATATTCATAAAATACAAGGTTCATAGCACCTCCCCACGCCCCCTTGTTAACCTCACGTATAGAATGAATGAAATCATTAGGTATATATGGTATAAAATCAATGAGTACGCAGTCCATCTGGACACAATATAATCTAAAATGTTCATATAACGCACGTTTTTACTTTCAAGGTCAAAACAAATGTGAAATGCAAAAAAAGATTTTTATTATTTCATTTTTAATTTAATATAATAACTCAATTTCGCGACAAAGAGCTTTCACGAAACTCTCCTCTCTCAATTAAAGTATCCTAAAACCTCCTCTGCTAATCCGGTCACTCCTACATAATTTTTCATTAGTACCAAAATATCGTCCAATATGATCCAATGTCCCACTAATAAGATTAGTGTTAGTTGCACTAACACCCCGGGGAGGGGTTTAGTTGCCGGCTGAAGGTCTAATTATGACTAACACGGCTTTGGGAATTATCCTAGGAATATTACGTGAGAGTTCAGCTGATGTTTGTCCTTCCTTGTTTATATAACAATGAATCGTTCTAGAATTCAATATGTTTAGGAACAACATAACAATGTATGTAAGTGGTGTACCATAAAGGATTAAATAAATAAAAAATAAATAAACAATGTACTATTATCTCTATATTAAGATAAATATCCGTAGATTATTAATGATTTGGCGCCTACTAGCTAATTCGCTTGGCTTCTCTCTTAATATTATATAAATGTAGTCGCATAATATTATAAATGTAGCCTATAAAATATGTCCTATATTACTCGTGGATAATGCGTAGGTACCTACGTCATCTACCTGCATGACAAATTTCAGCTCGATCCAGCGGTTTGGGCTAAGCATTGATCGATCACTTTGTCACGTCAACCTTTAGGTTTCAATTAAATTATAGGAATATAATTATTTACAATAAATAAATTACACATTAATGCTTATAAAGGACCGACCGATGCTTAACGGTTTTAAACGCGATTTATTATTCATTATTATTTATATTTCGGCGTAGTAAATGTGTTATTAATTTTTGATGTAAAATTATAACCATAACTATATCTCGAAAATTACTGTTCGTGATTACGCTTACTAATTAAATTTAAAATTTCAGCCGAAATCATAATTATTTCGGGTTAACTCCCACACAAAGAATTTGAATTCAATACTACAAACGATATTAAATTAAAATACTTATTTTTGGTTGTTTGTTTGTATTGAATAGGTTTCGAAACTACAGGACCGATTTATATAAAATTGGCCAGGAATGACATAGAATAGTTTTTCTATCCCAAAAATCGTTGAAGATTGTCCATTTTAAGAATTAAATATTTCGTTTGTAAATCTGTACTTTATAACTAAAAGCTTAAAATGTTTTAGTTTTAACATTATGTTTTATTTTGCTTTATACCAAAAGGTTATTACGAAAATTGTTCTAATTACGAAATTGCTGCTATAAAACTTTAAAAGGCATAAAAAGTTTAAAACCCTGCTTATCTAACATACTGTACTGAAACGACCTACATTGCACCATCCGAGTATAATTTTATTAATTCCGATGTTAACTTACGTTTAATTTTATTGTATTTGGAAACATTTAACTATTTATTCCTTAAATTCTAGTAAAGACGCTAAAACATGGCAAATCATATATGGCAATAATAGTAACCTATTAGAAGGGATTTTTTCGAAATATTTTCGCTAACATATTCGTTATATTATGCTAGTTTGCGCGTAAGGCGCTACAATTGCAATTGGGTCTGGGTTCGATTTCTGGTGGAGGTGAAAAAAATGTCTAGGTCTGAGAGGGTATACAAGGAAGGTCACCTACTTGCCTTTAAATAAAAATAAAAACGGATTTATAATCCACCTCATGTACTTTCATAACACAGGACTTCACATTTTAAAAATTTACTAAGCATCATTTAACATTAACTGTATAAAGCATTAGTAAATTAATAATTTATGTGAAATCGTCTTGAAATACATCTCAAGATTTCTCGTAGAAATGTTAGATTCAGTCGGACAAGTAAACGGTAGACATGATTTTATGAAGTTACGACGGTATTTGACGTTGCCATGTTTTGTGTGAGTTTACAATAATGGTTAAATACGATCAATAGTTGTGAAATTATATTGTATAGAATTGAAAATATTGAATGAATGAATGAATGAATGAATGAAATACTCTTTATTGTATACTTACATCTAAATTACAAAAAGTTTATAAACAATTATTATTAAATATTGTTAATCATGTAAACTTTTTACAAAGTACTTATGAAAATAGTCTTGTAATTTTTTCATTTTGTAGGAAAAAATATATTGATAATCAAAACGGTTTGTGATTGAGAGTTAACAGCTGATCAATGATATTATATAACTATAGATATGGTCCTAGCACGCTAATTTTGAAGTTTCACACGGATACATGTACCTCCACACTCTCTTGGTTACGTAACGATTGTTGACAGAACTTTACATAGCAACGGTGGCTTGGCTACAACTGAAATCTATAAAATGCCTTCGTGTGTATGTATAAAATTCACGAAATAAAAATAAAGCAAAATAGATGATATATCACATATTCATCATAGATATAGAATACAGACTTTTTAATATTTTAAATAAATTTATTATATGTCATGTTAGTCAAATATGAAGTGATTGTCAAAAGATGATGGGTCGCATTTTTTCGCGGTGTTTTTTATATATATATATCTATACATTATATATATCATCAACTAATCATCTGTATGTTTTATTACTATAAAATAGTAAATTTAGTCACAAACCTTCTTCATCACTCCCGATCATCTTATACCGGTCGTATCCACTAAGGTCCCTGTGAAGCCCAAGCCCGAAGTCATCCTTGGTCCATTGTAGTTGACCTGCCTTGTTCTCCACTCTGCAGGGGAGGGTCACTCTAGACCCTATCACCGCCGTCTGTTGGAGAAATATAATTTATTTATATGGCACATTAACAGACCGTTCATATAATATTGCTTAAACGATAATCAATTTTTTATGTTACAAGAAGCAATAAGTTTGCTCCAGGCAAACGGTTCATCTGATGTTTAGTAAAAAAAAATACATTTATTTTCCAAATACACTTTGACACAAAGAAAGGTTTCCATTAAACATTTTATACAATTTTCTATAAACTTGTAAGTCTCTGCTGCCGAACTAAGCTAAAAGCTTGTAATAACAGCAAGCAGCAACAATACCCCACAGACATCTAAGATTTTATTGTGACTGACCGCAGCCCATGAACATCTGCAACATCAGACTGTCACAGATGCTTTACCAGCTAAAAAGAGGAGAGGATTATTGGATTATATAGGATGGGATATTGGGAAAGAAGTAGAACTGGATGGAAGAGGAACAGGATGGTAATACAGGCCTCCGGGCCCCCGCTCACCGTACGAAAGACAGTGCTATACTGCTTCATTCCGATCTTCTACTGGGGGGGTGGTAATTACACCGGTGCAACCTTGGCCCAAATGAGCAATGCCCGGCCCAATTGCCTACCACTTTTTTAATTTACTGAAGATTTTATTTTTTAATTCTTTTTTTCAAAGCTTATTTGCGATATAAGTAGTACAGGACACTCCTATCACTTAAAACTGAATTAAATTCATAAATAATGTTCGCAGTAAATGTAGGAAACGGTAAAATTAATAAAATGTCGGATTAATTGACGCGATTATCTCGGATCCTACGGTAAGCGATAAAGACACGTGGGAAATTACAGACTGGACCAGTGTTTGGTCCTCTTTGGTAAGGAAACTGTTGTAATATATTCTTATATATAATAATAACATAGTTTCCTTTGTTGGTTCGGTTAAGATTAACGGATCAAATAACCTATATTCTTACTGTACTAACCACTTTCTTCTTAATCCCATTAAAATTTTCAATGAGAAAGTTTGCTTTGTGTGATTTCATTCTTTAATGTATTTTATCTCAATCAAGCCGCAACTACTGATCAGATTTTGGTGAAATTTAGAATATAGTTAGGCCATTAATTGGATTATGTGATAGGACTTTTTAATCTATAAACCCCGAAAAACGCACAGAAGCTAGTATAAAACAAATATAGATAAGAGGTTGTACAAAACCATAATCAATTTTGAAAAACATAAAATATGTTATAATGAATTTGTATGACCCTACTTTTGCAGCAAGATTGAACGTAAACCTTGGCTTATTTATTATTTCAATTATTATCTGCTTTCAATGATTTAGCATAAACCGGTATTATAATTGTGAGAAGTGTCGAGTTAGTTCATTAATTATTAATTAAAGTAAATCGATTATATCGATTATTTACGATAAAATCCAGCGTTTAACAGGTGTGATTATTAAATTATGAATTCAAGTTAAGATTTCAATGTATTATAATACATTATAGATTGTTTATGTAATTAGATTGTAGATGTTATTTGACCGGTTCCGTTCATTATTATCATGTGCTATCTTTCTATTTGTTTTTTTAAGCAAATTCCCAAAAAAAACGGCGAGGTATCTACGTTATTTGTCCATTTCTCAACCGATTTTCATGAATGTTGAACTGTTGGATGATGGTGGTGGTCCCATTTTATTATTATAAAGAAGCCTCGCCTTGCGGTGGTAAAATGTAAATTCACCAGCAGAGAGGCCAAACGGCCGGAGCCTAGATCTTATATGCGCAAAAATCTTTTAATAGTGACCATTTCTTTTTTTGATTTTGTTATAGAAGGCAAGTGGTGGTTCACCTGATGTTAAGTGACTGACCGCAGCCCATGAACATCTACAACATCAAAGTGCCGTCGATGCCGCGCCGGCTTGAAGCACGGATTGTGGAGAGGATTAATGGTGGGAAATTGCAAGAGGAGAAGATAGGCTTGTATTCTCTCGCCTCTGGGCTCATCGTACGAACACAGTGCAATACCGCTTCATACCGATCTTCTACTGAGGACACCCTCCCATATAATTACACCGGTGCGAGCTTGGCCCATTCGTGCAATGCTCAGCTCCTACTCGAAAGATGAAGATGGTGATTATATTTGAAGATCTGAAGATGCCATGCAACAGAATTACCCTCTGTCACCACTTACCCATCGCCACACGGGGAGAAATTATATTTCATATTTCGAAACAGTCTCATTTTCTCAATCGTCTTAATTCTATTGGTCATAGCGGGGTAAAATCGCGAAACAAGTAAAATGAATAAAATCTTTGAGCTGAGAACTGGCGAACTTATTAAGATTGGACTATTTGCAAACTCTATTAAACCCACAATCCCGGCTAGTTCCCAAGTTATCCCGGAAAATATAAAGGAATATGAAATTATATCTACTATTGTGCTACAGATGAAGCGAAGCGACGTGACGCTATATTTTGAAGATGATATAATGTAGCCGGTTTTATAAATCGCACTAATAATTTAATACTCTAGATACTATTGTATTAAAAAAACTAGATAAGATATATTGCGGTATTATTGTATGCAATTAAGATAATTATTAATCTTTAGATTGGCAATAATATTGTGTGTGTGCGGCTAGCGTTATAACAAACAAACACATTTGTAGTTTATTTATTTAAAGAGAGCTCACAGGGGATATTACAAAATTGTAGATTAGAATAGAAAGCTAGTTATATTAAGACGGTTTATACTCACTGTGTTTTAACTGTGTGGTGTAGACTGAAAGTTTCGGACCAATTCGTCACCAAGGCCTAGGCCTAGGACTAGTCAGTGCGAGGAGAGACGTGACCGCTAAAACGCCTATCCCCCCTGATGAAGGACCACCGAATCCGAAACTCTCGGTCACCGAGTTAAAATACAGTGAGTATAAACCGTGTTAATACAACTGATTACACGATGTCTTACTTATAGTTAAATTAATATAGAATAGAAAGCAATAATTCCCAAAAGTATTAGTTCGAAATGTTAAGTACAACCACGTATAACACGAATTAAAAGTAAGGGTATAAGCTCACCTGATCCTGTGGCTCCATCGCGAACTTCTGTTCATGGTAGGCTCGCACAACACACACACACACCAAAGTCCGTAACAACAGAAACAGCGGCTGAGCACTCGTCACTAGGCGACGTTTATAGTTCGACATGTTAGCTTTGAACACCATTTACATTGTAAATGCGTCCCCTACGTTTGGGTGAAATGTTTAGGCGCCATGATATTTTCGGATCTGAAACAAAAGATATAAATATAAATGCGTTGAAACATATGCTGAACGTGTTCCTTTCTTTCAGGAACCACCACACTTTTTGTTTTTTTTTTGTCAACTTGTTATCGAACGGGTATATCTTCTGTCATTTTAAAGGATATAAAAAACTCTGTTACAGAGGGTCTACCGTAGTGGGTAGGTAACGAAAGTTATAATTTTATTATTAAAATATAGACTGTCTAGATGCCATAGTCAATCTTTGCTTTTGTTTGGGAATAAATGGCTATGTCAAATGTTCTAGAACATTCTTAATTACTAGCTTTTGCCCTCGACTTCATCCACGCTAAACTTGGGTCTATATCAATAAAGGTATGTTGTAACCAAGCTAAAAGCTTATCCGTTTACAAAGTTTATGCAAAATGCGTTCAGTGCTTGTGGTGTAGTTAACACATAAACTTATTTTTAATATTAGTGTAATATATATTGCTTTGTGTTGACTCACGTAAATTGAAATATGAATCGTAATTAATTCGCGTATATTAAAATATGATAGCAATTAATTTTAATATCAACAATGCGATACGGTTGTGTTGGTCCAGTAAATTGATTGAATGGATATTGAATAAAGGTAATTGGTATTATTGATAAATAAATGAGCATACATTTGTCTATTGAAAAGTTTGTAAAGTTCCGCTTTTGGTGGTTTTAATGTTTTTATCATAGAATACTTCAATTCAGTGAATCGATCCTTCCTATTGTTTTTAATTGGTACAAGCCTGACAATTCTGGTATCTGTCTTTTACTTTTAGGACCTATCTGGTGACCCGACTGACGCAGTATGGCAATAGGAAGATATTTGGATAAAATATAGATTTTCTGTTCATGACAACCACTATAATATTCGATTCGACTTTTAAAAAATCCAAACATAAAATATAAGCATTGATTTAAATACCTTTTTCACTATTTCCACTACTTATTAGTAAACTTTATTTAGAGAGAGAGAGAGAGAAAAAATATTTATTCGCTGTAACACAAATACAATAGGTTCTTACAATAAATATATATAACAAAAAAATATATCTGTGAATATTGTGTACAGCAAAAAGGTAACAGACTCAGCACAATGTATCAAGCCTTCGACTTGACACGCTGATTTTCAGCCATAACCTAAGTGTCGTCACAGATGATCAGACGCAATTTATTTTTCTTTAAACATGAGTAAATAAGAAACAACAAAAAGAAACAAAAAAAAAACAATCGCAAAAAATCTTATTTCACACTAATCTTAAATACAGTCTAAACTCTGAGTTCAGAAGCATAACAATATCATGAATGAGAACAGGCAGTATAACGTACATTAATATAATAAACATTGCTTACACGATGACATAGCTAGGCACAATCCGGTGAGTATATGCATAACGGCATTGGTAAATAGCAGCAATCATTAAATAATACGCTGTTTGGAGAGTAAATATTTTTTAAATGAATCTTAAAAGTAGCTGAATTTTTTTATATTACGTATAGGTGGTGGAAAATTGTTCCAACACTTTGTTGCTGCATATCTGAAACTACCCCTGAATGCTACAGTTTTATGTTTTGGAACTGATAGAACACAAGCGCACATCCGATCTTTCTTGAGCCTATGACTATCCGACCACCGAAGCTTTTCGTGAAGGTAGGAGGGAAAAGGTTAATTACAACAGCTTTCGAAAATTCATCATCAGTGAACAATATGTAAGAGTAGGGTATCATAAATGCTGCTGCTATGCTAACTATCTCTCCATTAACAAAGGTTACCTGGAAGGGATCGTTCTAAAGCGATAAGGTCGCCTTTTGTATAAAGTACACTATAAGATATTTTTATTTTATTTTGTTACTTTTATACAATAAAGAGTTTTCATTTCATTTCATCTCTAATAAATAGTGGAAATAGTGTAAAAAATGCATTTCCATCAAGTCATAATACAAGCAAGTATGCACAAAATATAGCTTTCCATAACTAAGCAAACCTCCTGGACACCGGTCCTTTCGACCTGGTTAATCAAATAAAATAAATAAATAAATAAATACTCCTGGACATTTAACACAACGCCATCTAGTCCCAAACTAAGCAAAGCTTGTACTATGGGAACCAGATAACTGATAGACATACTTATACATCCTTGTTTTTTGTAAATACATACATGCTATAGATAAATTAACACCCAGACAGTAGAAAATTATAATGTTCATATCATAATTTTCTGCTCGTGGGGATCGAACCCACACCCTCCGGCGCAATAGACCATTACTGAACCACGGCGCCAATCGGGTCGTCAAATAAATAACTTGGAAGACTCGGCGCATAATTCCAAACTTTCTTATCGATGTCCGTATGCAGTTTGCCTCTTTGGACTTTGGAGGTTGACTTTTGATGGCTGAATTTTTTAGATAGATTTGTATTGTGCGTTTGTGATTTTAATAATAATCAGAAATATATTGACTTAATGTAACCTCCCTAAGAAAATTTTTAATTGAATTTAGACACATCCATTCTTAGCAACTAAGTACGCCGTGGAGTAAAGTTCAAAATACCTATCTCCAAATTTAGGCACATTTTATAAGGTTTGTTTTCAACATTCTATCAGACAATTATGAATGAAATGAATGAAAAATTCTTTATTGTACACCATACATATTATATTCTAGTAGACAAATATTCTGATACGTGGACGCACATAACCATATAAAAAAAAGTTCCTTTAAAAGGTTTTTCGCATTCGGAAAAATAAAAAAAAATGTCAATTTAAGCGTGTTTATAAGTTATCATTAAAGATTTCTATGTTCAGGCCATAGCAAATTTTGCTAACTTTAGAACCAGATGGCGTTGTTTATCCTCATGTCTAGTTATTATTTAATTTAATCATCAAAGGAAATTGTTTGCTAATGCATTCATTAAACTTAAAATTATTACCTTATAATCCGATGTTCGCTTTTAAATACCTTTAAACGGGAATACACAGGAAATGGTGTAATATAACCAGTAGTGAACTTACTCCATACTTGGCCGTGGTCTAAGAGATTGTGAACAATTTATGTGTACACTATTTATCTATTTTTATTCATTCACTATTTATCCTCCTGGATGTTGGGATGTTTAGATATTTGTGTGTTATGAAATGTCGTATAGATAGGCTACTAGCTGAATTAAGTGAGAAGATACCTCTTTGTTACTCCGAATTTAGCGGGAGCATTGCTTTTTAAATAGTACGTTCTTATAATTGGAAGAATTATCTCATTTTCTTATGATAGGGTAATAAAAATGAGGAACATTAAGTAGAGAATTTATTCGACTGTTAATTATTCTTACACCTATTTTTGTATATAATGATTGCTACTTACTAATTAAAAAAAAGTAAAGGCTTGAACGATTGGATTGTTTATGTGTTTGGAAGTTTGTGTGTCAATCACACCGCAACTACCGAATGGATTTTGATGAAACTTTGTTTATAGATAGGCTGTTATTTGGATTAGGTAGAATTCTGGATTTGTTGAATAGCAAAAATATTATCATGCAACGTTTTATGAATCATTTAATTACTAAAACATTAAATTTAGCTTCGTAAACCGCTTCAAGAAAGCATAAAAGCAAAGAAGTACAGTTTAAAAGCGTAATTATCAAGATCCTTACAACTTATGTAACCCTTGTTGGCATCTCAAAGATTGTAATTTATGCTTTAATTAACATCCACTTTGAAAGGATTTTCCTTTGAAAAGGAGTGCAATATTCTAAAAGGAAATGAACTGTGTGAAGCGGGATCAAGGAAACTCATAAAATAAATTATACACAAGTTATTCATGGAATAACTGGAAATTCGCTGTCAAGTGATTACTTAAAACTTGCGTTATTAAATTGTCGTTATAAGTATAATTAATTTAGCTACATTGTAGCAGCGTAAAATGAGATACTTCACGTTATGAATACTTATAAACCATGTGCGGTTTCAAGACAAGTTTTCAGGAATTTAAATTCACTAAGTCTTTTACGTTGTTTATTATATACCTTCTAATAATGTTTCTACTCTAAATGTAACATAATCCTACTATCCTACTCCCTGCTATGTAATATAAGTTAGCTGTGCCCCGCGGTTTCACCCGCGTATATAACCCGTTCCCGTGGGATTCCCGGGATTTAAAGTATCCTATGTCGTTCACCTGGTCCTAAGCTAAGTCCTAAGTCCTAACCATACGAATTTTCTACCGAATTGGTCCAGCAGAATTCGAGTGAATCCGCGAGGCTAGTGTTTGAATAAAATAAAAAATATTAATACAAAAACTGGTACTTATATTAAAAGAATACTTAGCAATTCTATAGAAACATAGTTTACTAATAAAATATTACAGGAAAATTTTGAGGAAAATTTCACATAAAATATTCGTCTTTACGTAGATCCTTCACTAGCTCTTAGCCTACGTCTCATATCCTCATTCCCAGAGTTACGTTTCTTTTCACTCATTACGGTAATCTTAGTTCTCATATACACGTTAGACATTGCTATATTAGTATACAGGGTTATTTGAAAAACGTTAGTATCTTCCCAGAACTATATCTGCTTATATTATTAAGAAATTTTTCTTGTATGACTTTTAAGAAAATGTACATCTGTTTCCTACGCGAATCCTACGGGAATAGCACGTTATTTCGGGGTAAAGTTAGCCTATGTCCTTTTCCGTACTCTCAACTATATATATGTTCGTTTAGTATGTAAAGCGTAGATTTAATATACAAATATATTATCGCATCTATATGTAACTACATACAATAATATATATAGTATCCAGAACGTTTCTGTACATTCCATATTTTATTAAAGAGTCATGGCTATGCGATATGGATGTTTTAAAGACCGCGGGTTAATGGTTTAAATAAATTTGAAAGTCGATAAAAATGAGAATTTGTAGTATACACGAGCGCAACCGCATGTGGAAATCTTGTTTATAATATAGTTGAAATAATTCTTGTTTGACTTTTAAGCAAACATTAAAATTAATTTTTGACTAAATTTCAATATAATTTCTAATTTACATATACTTTAATTTTATTACCATTAGTATTTAGTACCACTTTTATAAATGTCAGAGTAACGAATATAACTCACATTAAAAGAAGCGCTGACATTTTAAAAAATACATCTTCAATGAAACACGTAATTAAACGAAAATATTTATCATTTCATCATTAAAATAATCACATACAATTATTCGGAATAACCAAATCAAAACGAGTTTAACGCGTAAACAAAATTGATTTCGTAAAAAATAGATCAAAGTGAATCCGTCAAGCCATTTACTTATCATATAAATTGGTTTAATATTGTCGAATAATTAGTCGATCATATAATTAACGATTATCAGGCGGCAAAAGGAGTATAACGTTATCTTAACATCCGTTACTTTTTATAGAAAATTGTTTAGATTTAATTTTGGGATTTTTGTGATGACTTTTATCAAAATAATGTTAAGTGATCTGGTCTTACAATATTCTTAACACCGGAAGTATAGAATAGGTTTAGGTAAGGATTGAAATGAAATGAAGGGAAGATTTTGAAATGAAAAATAATAATCTGTTTTATACGGTAAATTCAAATGCAAAACTATTGGAACAGCATAAGCTCGGGATATTAAGTCATTGATTAGCACTTATAATTAATTTAATGCAAGTATTATACATAAACTTGTTCTCAAGTCAGAAAAAATTCAAAACATTTCTTGGACCAAAAACTAATATAGAAAAACTTACCCTATATATATCAACATAAATATTTTTATGCATAGCTATAGCTCTACGTTTTAATTTTAAGTTTCTACAAGTGCATTGAACAAATCGTTTCATTCAATCATAATAATGCATCGAAAAAAGATTTCAATTGACAATTTACCCTATCTATGAAACTGCAGAACTATTTCTTCAAAAAACTTACCCTATCTATATCACCAAAAGTATCAAAACTCACACCTTTTAACGGCCGTCTTCAATAATGTATCAAAGATTACGGATAGATTGTAACCTCAGATTAAATGACATTTGATTGTCCAAAGTCATAACAAAGGCTATCCGTCGACAGCGTATTGAAATCGAAGTAAGTGCAAATAGACAGATTTGCCTGACTTTAGCAAAACAAGGGATAGATAGAATATTGAAAACGGCCGTAAGACAACTGTCACCTCACAACCGCTCAAGCAGACGCGTGCCACAGACTGTTCAATTGTATATTTTTAACCACCCTAAGGAACCTAACTTAATGTTATTTAAAAATAGATG
Source organism: Phoebis sennae (assembly GCA_001586405.1). Taxonomy (NCBI): domain Eukaryota; kingdom Metazoa; phylum Arthropoda; class Insecta; order Lepidoptera; family Pieridae; genus Phoebis; species Phoebis sennae. The sequence goes on from LQNK01000010.1 coordinate 81,978, forward strand.
TATTTCATGCTCTATTTACGTCCGAGGGTAGGAATCCCGCTCCAAAGCTTTTAGGCGAATGTATCGAAGATATACGTTTATTCTTAAAACAATTGTATGGTAGAACAATTTAAGAAAATATATCTAAAATTACTTCCTAAATTGAAGGTACCAATACTTATATAGCTTGATACTTGTTATAGGTTGATAAATTTCTTCGCAATCAGAACATTTTTAAAGGATGTTTTTATTTCGTCTATCTTATTGATAACTAGCTGATCCGCTTTACTCCCTTAGAATGTTACATATATAGCCAATAAAATATATTTTACTCGTGGATAATGTAGCTTTCGAATGGTGAACGAATTTTTAAAATCCGTTCAGTAGATTTTGATTAATTACAAACAAACAAAGTTTTTCTCATTATAATAATTGTGTAGAAATGCCTTTTTTAATGATAATGAAAAACAGTGAAGATTCACGGTGACAAACAAAACTGACATTTTTTAAACTGGAGCAAAATCAATGAATACGCTCGCTTCCGAAACTAGCAATCATCGCAACGTACGAAATCAATCAAAAAAGTTATTTATAAAATATGAGGGTAACTGGAAAAACATTGAGCAAATTGAATCACCCAATCCAATAGATAAACGTAAATTCAATCGCGTCTATCGGTTTAACTCGAAGATCCCTGCAATAATACTTTTACAAAAACATCCTATTTTAAATTGGATTTTATTCTAAAGAGCCGCCGATTTGTGTGGCGTAGAGGCCTTGGATATATCTTTTGTATACGGAAATGAGAATTTTTCGTATAAATATCCACGTTTATTTGCTTTAAAATATTTATACTAATAATACAAAGCTGAGGACTTTGTTTGTATGCGCGCGGGAATCCAAGGAATGACTGTTCCGATTTTAAAAATCTATTAGTAAAATGTATAAAAGGGCAATATAATATTATGCTATGGGATTGAAGCCGCTCGGAATTGGAGCTAATAATACATACATTTAATATCTTAGTCTGATGATTGCAACAAACCATCAGAACATACGAAAAACTAAATTAAGATAAATCAATTTATTTATATGTTTTAATTTACTACGTGGTCTCAATTAATTGTATTAGCAAATTTTTAGTGCAAGAACAATAGATAATCAACGTTAGAAAGTATGTTGCACCTTTCATCCCACTCATATTACGAAATAAGCCGTATATCTTAGAACTTTTCTGTTATGATTAGTATCGAATCACAGAACCACACTTCAAAAACAAAGACAAATATACGTATTATAAATCTATAAACGACGGAACGTTATTACAAATACGAATCGTTTTTATTAACAACCGGTTATAATCGAACAATCGGAACTAAGTTATGTTAACGCCACGTTAAAAATAGTACTAACCGTAAGTAAAACGACGCGTTTTATATTTATAGGAATTTGGCAAAAGAGTACCTTATATTTTCTTCCCATTATATTATATGACCTTAGTCAGTAAGAAATGTATATAAGGACCTAAACTTCTTACTAAATGTACGACTTTAAATTCTTAACCCCACTATTATTATACGACCACTTAAGAAACCCACTCCAGCTCAATCAGACGCAAATGATTACCATATAATCCAGACAAAAGTAAGTACATATCACTGCGCTCTCAGCCCGATGCAGACGTTCTTAATTTGGCCGGCTATATTTGCCCCAGACGGTCCGGATACGTGCATCTGTAGCGTTAATGTTCTGACGGTAATGAAGACTCGATTAGGGACAATTTTGTGCTTATATATTTCCGACTTCCGTGTTAGTTCCGCCTTTGTAAAGAAATCTTTAGTATTTTGGATGCATTGTAAATGTGACTAAATTTAATTTGAGTAGAAACTACAATAGCTGTGACTATTTCATATATAACTTCTGATCCCGTGGTAACTCCGGAATCAAGGACATAGGATCCCACGGGAACGGTAAGCGGGTAAAACCGCGGGTCACAGCAAGTTAATAAAACAAAAATGCCTTGAAACTCGAGAAAGGATATAGGATAATTCTTATTCTGAAAATCCAACGGGAACAGGAGATATAAGCGAGTGAAACCGCGGGTCACAACTAGTTAATAAAACAAAAATAGCTTGAAAACCCCGAGAAGAATTAGGATAATTCTTATTCCGAAAATCCTACGGAAACGAGAGACATACGCGGGTGAAACCGCGAGTCAGAGCTAGTTAATAAAACAAAAATAGCTTGAAACCCCAGAAAGGATATAGAATAACTCTTATTCCTAAAGTCTCACGAGAACGAGAGATATACGCGGGTTAAACCACAGGTCACAGCTAGTTAAAAAAAACAAAAATTGTAAATGGCTGTATAGAACGATAACACATAAAAGATAACAACTCTTTGAAGCGAGACCCAGTGATCTTAAATTCTAAGAGGAAGATGCTTTGAGAGAGGAAATTAAAACTCAATTGTTTCCCGTGGCTTTGTACACCATTTAAAATAACATACTTCATGTAGATTATAGGAAGTAAATATTTCTTGGGGGAAATTACTTCCTAAGAGAGCAAAGATTACGGTATTAAAATTAGATCACAAGTAATTTTAGGACATTTTTGTTACTAAATAAAGATACTTTTTAAAGGATTTTAAACGCGGTTTATTATACTAAACGTATTATTATACAAGACGTTGCAAACACTACATAGACTTAGAACTCAGTAGGTAGGTTCCAAAAACAAACATATTCTAAAAGCATAAGAACTGAACCAAAAAAGGAATTGTGAATCACCTATTTTTGATGTCGGTAATAGGGACACTAAAGTAAATGGACGCACGTGTTATGGCCCTAGTGGGCGTCACTTCCCAGAAGTCAACGATATTCTCATTATATGAATGTCAAATGACGCAACCTACTTCCTGGCTAACGTTATTAATAAAAATAAAGACAATGTGTACAATTATTTCGTATTTATTGCCTCTGTTTTAACCGACTTTCAAAAAGGAGGAGGAACTTATCAATTCGACCGTATTTTTTATGTATGTTACCGCATATCTCCGGCAGTTATGGACCGATTTGGAAAATTCTTTTGCATTTGAAAGAGTAGTTTCAGTGTGGTTCCATAGAAATTTGGTTCGAGTCTGATCATCCATGTGGAAGATATTTCAGGGAACTCCTCGAAAATCAACAAAATAAGTTCTGCGGTTTAATGATGTATATACCAACTTCACAAGTAGGTGCCTTTATCTATTTTCAATTTAACAAGATTTTGCACTGACTTTGTATAGAACAAAAATAAAGTTATTTTCTACTTTTTAGAGTAAGGAAGTCGGTTCTATTTTTTGGCAAAAAATTATTAGTCATCAATTCTTCTTTTCTTCGAACAAAAAGAAACAACTCGCCTGTAGACAAAAGGAATCACGGAACATCAGGTAACCCGCATATTCCTATGATTGCTCCGGCGTAAAAGGTGATTGTTGATCAGGAAAACCAGGTGATGTATGCAGAAAGAACTGAGCAATAGTAGAGTGTAGCTATAACATTGGGTTACTACTAATCAACTAAAAGGCTTGCAGGAATACACTCAACATTATTCCGAAGTTTTTATTAGTTTAATATGACAGTAACCATGGTTTAGTTGTTTCAGAATCACGTTTCTAAAAGGCTTACAGGAAAAGTACACTCAAAAATATCCAAAAGTATTAATGATTTTAGAGTCTTAATATAACGTAGCTCTTATGATTTAGATAGTCTTTTTTCGGAGACTAAAATATGATGCCCTGCCTCCCAGCGATTCAAATAGGTCGACTGATAGACAGACATTTATAATGAGATACCTTCCTATATTATTAATGTGGTCTAGTGTAGATTGTAGAGCAAAAAATTGCTTGACTGCGATATTGCATATCCCAAAATAGGATCACTATGCTTTTAGCTACAAAATAATCTCAAAAATAAAAATAAATAAATAAAATAAATAAATAGTCTCATCAGCTTTCTTTTTTCCGCATGTCACGTATAAATTTTGGAGTTCAAAGCTTAATAAATAGTAACTATGCTCTTTATAATTCAGCTGTCCATTCCTTACGTTCTTACTAATTTTAATCCTTAATATTCCTTATTTCTTACTAATAATATAAATGCGAAAGTATGTCTGTATATCTGTCTTTTTTTACATCTTAACCACTGAAAATTTTGTGCAGAGATTGTTACAAGCCCGAGAACGTGGTATAAGCTTCAACGTTCATACATTGACTGAAATATTTCCCAAATAGGCCATCTCTCGAATTCTGACGTCATTTTCATAGCTACAAATAACGTCTTGTCAGGTGACACTTTCTTACTCGTCTATCGTAAGCTAAATTATGACGTTTAAATGCAAAATATGTGACTGAATACTATGATATTTATAATTTGACTCTCCA
>LQNK01000010.1:86759-108819 GCA_001586405.1 Phoebis sennae
GTAAGATAAAATATGACGTTTAAATGCAAAATATGTGACTGAATACTATGATTATAATTTGACTCTCCAATTATAAATATGAAATAGCAAAGCGTCGTATAACCGTCGTATATAGCTTATTCGTTTGACTGAAATATACCCCAAAATAGGCCATTCCCGGAATTCTGACGTCACTCTCATAGCTACAAACGTCTTGTCAGCAGATGATACTTTCTTGCTCATATGCAAAATATGTGACTGAATCCTATGATATTTATAATTTGACTCTCCAATTATGAATATGAAATAGCAAAGCGTCGTATAACCGTCGTATATAGCTTATTCGTTTGACTGAAATATACCCCAAAATAGGCCATTCCCGGAATTCTGACGTCACTCTCACAGCTACAAATTACGTCTTGTCAGCACATGATCAAATCCGATCGGCTAGATAATTAACTGGCCCCCAATTAGCCGACCAATTATAGTGCCAGTACTGGAATTTGATAACGCACTGGAAAATAATAGTAATTAATGATATTTGTTTTGGCCGGTTAAAGTTTGAAGTTAAGAATGTATTAAGCTCGGAATGAATATTACAGAGATAAGGTCTTTTATGGGTAAGTCAAAACTTACCGACTGTGTAACTCGATGGAGATGCGCTTTAAAATATTGAATTAACGATTTGTTTTAGCCTATATCCACATTTTTAGAAATTTATAAGGAAAAAAATTTAAGTAAAAAATTGTGAATTCGACAAGACGTTATACATAACATCGTATCTATAAAAACGCACAAACTTAGTGCAGGATTTAAAACGAGATTTATCAATACTTAACATAAACAAAGTCAATTCCCGCTTTCTGTCCCTTTGTATGTTTATATATTTAAAACTACCAAATGAATTTTGATGCGGCTTTTTAATAGATAGAGTCTTTCAAACGTAACGCTTTTATGTAGTTAAGATGCATAATATATAATGTGTGAAGCCGGTTCAGGTCGCTAGTTAATTAATGTGATAACTCGATGAGTCAAACACTTTATAAGGAAAGTGGTCACGGACAGTCTGAGTCACTGTTGATTGGGAATATCCCAACTTTATAGTCACCTCAACATTCATACATTGCTTCATAAATGAAAAAAAGATTTTTTTATTTAACCTGATAATTTTGTCGCTCCTGTTTCAATTTGATACCCGAAATTCCCAATTTATATATCGAGATATCTCGATACTCTTCCTCTCTCCTCATCAAAGATTAGAATTATACAAATGCATTCAACGTATTTCAAGATTAGCGCGTTTCAAATCGTGTCAAATTAATATTTATTCAAACAAGCTTATTACAATCTTTTTTAATTGTATTTTTTATTTACCACCAGTTCGGAAAGCTGATTATATCGAAACAAAAAAAGTTTAAGTACCTAAAAAAAACAATAAACTTTAATTTCAACTTCATACTATATGCATAGATTTATTCCCTCACAACAACCATTATATTAAGTGCAACTAACCTTCCAGATATATTTAACCCAAAAGTGCCAGACTAATGAATATTTTAGCGCGCTGACGGGTGATTTACGCCGAAATTAAGGCAATAGCATTCCGATCCGCTAATGTGATGTGAAGTTTAGACTGCATTGCGGGTGTATCACAGCTGCCTACTTCGATTCTTCTTCGGGAAAAATCAATCCTTATAATGCTTGTCTCTCAGATTACAAATTATTTTCACACATTAAAAATATTAGATTGAATAAGTTAAGTTTCATCTTTTAGATTGGATTGTGTGAACAATTTTTTTTGTACTGTGGGTACTAATTTGTTTATAAGCATTGTGGTCAACTGATTTAAACGATAATATTTTCTATACTTCCATTGCGTACACTTATTTAGCCGTACCAATTCCAAATAATGTTCTTAATTTTTGTATTTTTTTAAGTTGAATTTCAGTGCTATTAATCTAACAAGACCAAAATATTTAAATAAGATGAGGAAAAAAAAATGTGAAGCTCAATTTTAAGAATATTTGCTTTGCGTAAATGCTACTTACTGATACAGACCTCATTTATAAAAATTTAGGTGTTTATGTATCCATTTGTTTGTAAATGTGTTCATTGATGTTCTTTCCTGTGTAGAATTAGCCTTATAATATAACTACTGGATAAATTCTCTAAAACTGCACAAAAAACGAAAAACTACCACCATACAAAACATACTAATTTCCCTTACCAGATACCGTGTCTAAACACCTATAAACGGTTCAAGTTAACTTCGAAGCCTCGTTTGCGGGTGTTTATGTACGAGTAAATCAGCCCTTTAAAACCAACATATGCCTGTAATAAGGTAATTCGATTCGTGCTTGAAGATCGTTTCATTCATAATTGGTACCCTACCTTGAAATTGATACTATTCGAACGAATTTGCACCGTAACACTGTGGTATAAAGTTGCAAATGTAATGCAGTTGTACACGGCTTCTAAGAAATCATTTTTTGGTATTAATTTAAGTATATGCTTGAAAATATTGCAGTAGATTTAAATTTTACACAATTGTAACATGAGGTTTTTCGTTTCATTCCACCGCAATGTGGAGTATTGAATTCCTTGGAAGAAAACTTGTTTTATTTATTTTTTAGAAAGCTTGTGGTTCCCGAGTTACGGTTGAATAGAGATCAAACATCCTGAGAGTACATCTATAGATAGATAATTCAAGTAATATCAATAGTATTTTAATAAGTTTACTTTTAAAAAGAAATATGTCATGGATGCTATCCCTACGATTTTTTTTAATTAAGTCGATCCGTATCCGTACAACTACCCAAAAATTGGATTTAAACACGAACTTTGGCGAATATAATATTTAACCTTTCCCCCTGTTTTCATCCTCACAGTAGCTTAGTACTTGATAGCCAAATTTAGATAAAAATACTTTTTAAAGAAACGCGGTTTCTAATACATACATTATTTTGCATAATTATTTAACCCGACGTTTCGAACACTTTACAGCGAGCGTGGTCACGGGTGTTATGTATCAGGAGATGAACCGCGTTTAAAATCCTTTAAAAAGTATTTTTGTTCAATGTTAAAAATTGTTTTTTTTTTCAATATGGAAAGTACTCGCGTTAAAACAACCCAAGAAAGCTTTTAATATTTTTATATCGATCCAAATATTCGCATAAACAAACCTCTCTGTAATGATAGTAGCGTGTCAAAAAATTCCGAACTAAACTTTAATATTGGATCGTCCAATTTCAAAGCGACCTCTGCATAAACAATATACAAATCACTATAAAAGCTACCAGCCGCCAACCGCAATATCACTGTCTCACGACTTTTTTTCCATTTTTTTACCATCCTCAATCCTTCTGGGAACGGAAGTAACGGCTACCTTGTTTATACACAACCTTTCAAACCCACCGATCAACTTTGTCATCTATCTCCTTGATATAAAGCATATTTTCGCGTGCTTATATTACTCTTGTAATATACCCTTTAATGACGTGCCTATAGCTTGACAAACCCTTAATCGGATCTCTCGATTTCCAATTTATTTTTGTACTGACGTATCCTGAATTTGTTGTGAAGGAAACGCAAATTGACAAAGGAATTTAGACATGCAAATATTGGTTATCATGTTTATCGAAATCTCCGGATATTGAATTAATTTTTATAACCGATAATTTTGTAAAAAAATTCATTTGAAGTATTGTCAATAACATATTCATTGATGGTTCTATATGTATCACTTCACTTCTTTTACTAACTGATTCCTTGTCGTTTTTTTTTAATTGTTTGTTATTTAATTACACAGAATTTACTGAACAGTTCTTCATAAGATTTTGTACATCAATGGAAGGATGTGCTATATATTTATAAAGCACATGCAATTTTTCGTATTAGCCACTGAAAATCTCGTATTGATGAGGAAAATGCTAAATGGCGAGCAATGCTAAATTGTGTTATTTGTAATATGTAAAAAAAAATCTTTCTTTTTATATTACCGTTATTATTTTAAAATATTTGATAAAACCGCTAATTCAGTCATCATCCTATATAACATTACTCATCAAATATTTTTTAACCCTCCCTTGTCCCAGATTAAACACCTTATAACCCTAAAATGCTGGTGGATGGTAAGATTGACCCTCGTAATGAAATTTCACCCTTGTTTTTATTTGTATAAAAACGAATATAACGTAGGGAAAAGTTCGTAATAAAATATATATTAATGTTGACAGATATTAGTCCAATACGACGTTATGAAAAATGTTTCCTTTATGTTCTTTTGTTATTCATTTTATTTCCGATGTATAGTATTGGCAAATACATTATTGGTACATTAGGTTAATATTTGTATCATTATTTGTTTTTTTCCATCTATCAGTTTTATGATCTACCTGTTACATTACCTTTATTAGTTCACATTATTGGTAAAGGCATACACAAGTAATAAAACTGTCAAATAATTTCCTATCTATATTCTAAAAGTCTGTCTTCTAAATTCTTTTTTGTCAGCCTGTTCTATCCCTATGATCAAAGGCCTTTCTCTTATTCTTTCCTGTCTCTTTTCAATCTTTGCCAATTTCTATCACAATTTTAGTCGCACCATCTCCTTCGCGGTCTGATTTTCTTCTTAGATTAGAGAAAAGATTTGCTTTTTGCAAATTTTCTTACTTTTTTATTTCAGCAAACATAGTATCAAATGAATCTCATAATAGGACATATTTTTGTACAAGCTTCACGCCCGCGTCATCGCATGCTGCTCAAGTCTATAAAGCATATAAGTCAAGGAATTAATATTTTTTATAAATATTCAATATACAGAAATGGACTGGTTATAGTCCGAAGTAAAATTAATATTTAAACTAACATTAAAATTATTCTTTCGTATTTATCGCTTTCGTGTGAGAAATGACCAAATGGCTTACTTGAATTTTATATAAGCTTATTAATTTTAATGAATATATCCATAACCGTTCTCAAGTCGATGTAAAACAAACATCTCCGCCGACAATTAAAATTGAAAAAACGCATAAAATCGTGACACGTAACGTCTATAAAAATTACACGGTTACAAACGCAACCGGTTTAAAAACTTGCACTCGACAGGTATGATTTCTTTCACATGGTATCTTTAAATGTAATAATAATACTGATTTTATAAATGACAGTTGAAAGTATGGTTATCAATTACGCAGAAACAAATGAACAGTTTTGGATAGAGCTGAAGTGAGATTGGGCGCAAAGATGAAGTGAAATGAAAGTTGAAAGTATTATTTATTGCACACAGATGGTAAAAAGAAAAAAAAAGTGAAATAATAAATATTGATTCAAATTTGACAACTGGCGACCTTATGCCTATAAAACCATGTTTTGCAGGCAAGGGCAATTTAAATTTAAAAAAAACAGCAGATGGGTACCTCACATACAAATTTGCTAAACCAAATTGATTATATTTTATGCTATAGTAGGCCCGCGAAATAATGAAAGCCTTAAAGAAAGATGAAGCTATAGGGCAGAATTAAAATAGAGAAATATAAGGGGAAAGAAACGGAACAGGGTAGAAATACAGACTTCAATTGTGAAAGTATTAAAACAATTTTAAGCTGACCTCTTTACTTTTCGTCTTTTTTTATTGCCTTATTTTTTAGATTCCCTTATTTTTTATAATACCATTAAAAATATAGTTTTTAGCACCCAGCAGGCAAACGAGGAGATGCGTTGCACATGGAAACTGAAAACGCAAGTTATTTTTATTCGCAATGTTAGAGTGTCACGAATTCATCATCGGCCTTTTAAGGCATTTGTAGGCTCTAGTTTGAAGGCATATTTGAAATGTTTGAAATGCCTTAATTACAAGACTTGTATTTGATCTACGTCACTCCTTACTCCCTATTGATATGTCCAGACAGCTATTGACTAATCAATGCAAATACATCAATAGAACCGTCTGTTATCGATGTAGGATAAAATTATGAAGACTTTAGAAGTCAAACTTTGTACAAATCACGTTTGAAACTCATACAATGACACAGTTTCATTTGCGATCTCACTCATCTTCGAACTCGATATTTTCTTTTGTCTTACTTATTTATCTATGAAATTTAATCAAGATCGGATAAACAATCTACTGTCATACTGCCTACTAATAATTAATAATTCCTTTACCTTAATTTAGTCACTTACGTGTATTTAAGATTTTTTTATAATTAAAACTTCAAGTAATATTGTTGTATTACGAAACCTGCTAGCGTAACATCAGGACGCTTTGTCCTTAAAATTAGAGAGTAATAAATTTGCTATATTCCGTATGAATTCATGACATAGAGGTTATCTATTTTAAATTAAAAATAAATAATTATATCGGTATAATTTACAAGCCCTTTTCTCTGTCTATTATATAATTGCCTGTACAGTCTGACTATATAGGCACTTCTAACCCCGTCTCACTTCGTAGTGCGGGTGCAGACTACTCAACATGCAAATGTATCAATAACATCTGATACAGATCTCTGTGGACTCTCACGTCTCTGTGAGACTTTTAATTGATTGTCTTAGCTTAATTGAAAGCCTTGTACGTAACTCTCTAACAATTAAGGCATTTTTCTAAAGAAATCTTTAAGAACTATTTCTTTCGTAAGGCATCTATATACAGAACATTACTGTGCTCTTATTGGATTTTTTTTATATTTTTATCCTAACCAATACATTTCGTACTTGATATACCTAGATGCTATTGACTAATCAAGTAGCAAATGCAAAATATAACGTAATTTTATTTCACAAAAAAAACCCTTTAGGTAGGTACAGTAATAATTAATCTGTATTATGAAAATTAGATGTAGTTTAAAAATCCCGCATCCCTCACGTGCATAGTATAATTATATGTATTACTGCCTTAGATTTTTTCCTAACTAACCTTTATAACCTGACCTATAACCAAACCTAATGGTTAATGAGATGTCATCCCGTTCTGTAGTCGCCACTTGTCACTTAATTCATCGAAACGGTATTGACTAATCAACATGCAAATGTATCAAATCAAATCAAATCAAATCAAAATTTATTGTGATTCACAGGTTACATAAAAGTTGTTACACATAGAAAGACCTCTGTGACCTGCCTTGTGGCGTACAATTTTTATCTTATATATTCATTTTCTTAAATAGCATCTGATACTGATCTCTCTTTAACGCCTGTGTCATATTTTAGGAGGTTTTCATTGATTTTGCTTAAGATAATTAAATATACTTATTTCATTGACTCGCAGAACCGATGGCCGTTGGGGCAGAAAGGTTCTCGAATGGAGACCACGTTCCGGACGACGAAGCGTAGGTAGGCCTCCCACAAGGTGGACAGACGACCTGATCAAAGTGGCAGGGAGCCGCTGGATGCAGGCCGCCGGTGACAGGTCGTTTTGGAAATCTTTGGGGGAGGCCTATGTCCAGCAGTGGACGACCTAGGCTGAAACGATTTCATTGACTTTAAATTTCTTTTTTTTTCTCTTAATTTAATAAAAAAAATGTGTAATTTTACTGCATAACAAATAGTATAGCACATTGCAAATGTTGTGTATACCTGTAATAAGTAAACAAATCTGTTCATTACTTTTTGTTTATCGTATATCATTTTGTATAATTTGTGTGCTGTTGGTATACCTTTTCTTAATAAAATAAAATAGTTGAAATAAATTAAGTGTTGTTTTTAACCCTTTAACGCCAAAAATAACCGACTTTCTTCAACAACAGAAACCAACTAAAAGGCTCTTCTCCTGCCCATAGTAATTTTGCTGATCATACTAAAACCTTAGAGTTGAATTTTCTCTTATTGTACAGTATCATATTTTGGGCGAAAATCAACTCCCAAGACCTTACTCTTCACTCGGAATTGATACATCCACTATTGACCAGTCCACATGCAAATGCTTTAATAACATCTGATACAGATCTCAGTTTCACGCCTGTATTACATTTTAGGAGGTTTTAATTGATTCTGTTAAAGGTAATAACGCCAAAGATAACTGACTTTCTTCAGCGACGTAAATCAAGTTAAAAGGCTTTTCTCCTGCGCATGATAACATTCCTGATCGTACTAAAGCCGATGTGTTATACCGACGTACAGATATCACGATATTTTGGGCGAAAATCAACTCCCAAGACCTTACTCTTCACTCGGAATTGATACGTCTCCGGCCACTATCGACCAGTTAACATGTAAATGCATCAATAACATCTGATACTGATCTCTGTCTCACGCCTGTTTCGTTTTGGAAGGCTTTAATTGATTTTCTTACGTTAATTGAAGAGGTTGAGTGTAAGTTTTCAAGAAATTGAAGTTAAAGTGTTTAATGATACGGGCTTCCAACTTTCTTGCATACGATTAATATATATATTTTTTTACATATTTTTGTATGGGGAGGCATAAATATGTACCATACTCCTATACACATCATACAAGAGTGACCAAACCATTTCTGTACATCGAATATATAAAAAAAGATTATTTGCTATGCCATATGTAAAGTTTTATAGATCCTAAAATTATGGTTAGATTGATTTTTGTTGTCTGATTGTGTTTTTCTGTTTATCTGTCTATATATGCGTAAATCACAAAAGTTTTAAAAAAATACGTTCGCAGAGCCGCTAAGATATTTCACGACATTTTTCTGTATTTCAGTCAACCCTATTTCCATAGAAAATTATAAAAAACTTCAGACATATAATATTACAGGGGCTCTGCGACCGTAATTTTTTTAAACTTTTGTTGCGTGCCTCTACAAAATACAGAAATTTATAGTCCACGCGAGCGAAGCCTCGGGCGGAAAGCAAGTTACATATTAATGTTTTGACGCAGTTCATATTTATCAATGTAGTATGCATATTTAACGATGTATTTGGAACTAAGTTGAATTTGTCTAAAAAAATACAATACTATATAGTAATGAAGTGTAAAGCACCACATTAATTGTTCTTTAGTATTTTTAATATTAATTACAATGCAGAAGTTTTATGAACTTGATTTTATATTTTAGCTTCACAATTATATAAATGAGTCCAAACACCTTATAAACCATACTAATTAACGCTACAAAATAAAAATTCATCTCCATCCTTCATATAATTTTAATATAACAGTATTATGTTTCGGAGAAAGGAAATAACTAATAAATAATTGTATCTCAGAATCTGTCTGGCGCCATGCAGGTTTATAACAGGTTTAAATCCGTTAGAAGTCATATTTTTGAATTATAATTTCTAGTTTGATATTAGCATTTGATAAATTATTTGTCTACTTAAAATTGCATAATGATGTTCTCGTGACTTTTTAGCTTCTCACGAACAAAAAAATCACCAATAGAACATTTTGTAGTTTAGGTTCTTACCTAATTTTTTATTTGGCTTTATAGTCCAAATCTCATCTTTTTAGCTTCAATTATTTCGATACATAATTAATAATATTTTTTTTAACAAGTTTTTACAAACACTCTTTATTCAAATTTTTTCGAAAGAAATTTTTTGAGAAAATATAATTATAACCTGTAAAAGTTGATTTATAATCGTGCCTAAAACTAAACAATAAATGAATAATTACCCACACAATGAATACAAAAGAAAAAAGTCAATTCTAATTCATAAAAAGGTCTATTATAATTCTAATAATCTAGGAATTCCATTATAGTTACGTACGTTACGCCTACGTCTATATTTTGATTAATATTTTATACGCCTACGTTATACTTTCCAACTTGTTATTACTTTATAAGCAAAAATATTCCACTTTATAAACTACTAGCTGCGCTTCGCAGCTTCATCCGCGTATATATCCCGTTCACGTAGAATTTTCTTGATAAAATTATTTTATGTCCTTTCTCGGGTTTCAAAGGATCTCTGTACAAAATTTCATCCAAATCCGTTAAGGGGTTTAGGCGTGAAGAAGAGACAGACATACAAAGTTACTTAGCTTGCCTTTATTATAATTGCTTATTCATTCACAGAGAGTGACTGGGTTTCTTACAGGTAGGTATGATGGCACTTAGACCACAGTACCACTTACCATCAGGTGAACTCGTGAAAATATCTGCCTGTCACTCATAAAAAAAAATCAGATTTATTTATTCCTTTACCGAAATACTCCAATTACTCTTTAATAGAAAAACGTCTTACGTCTAGAGTGAGCGTTGTTAAAACGAGAAAAGGTCGGAAATAAATAATATTATATTATCCTATTGTCGCGAGGGACGCCAATCATAATTATTAATGTACCTTTTTATTCCCGCATTTCTTTTGTTTAAGAAATACGGTCCTAAGAGTACATCTAAAGCCAAAACTATTTTTAAGTTTAAAAAACGGATTTTTGGTCGTTATCAGAAGTGGGATACTATAAAAAGTGTGGTGAGGTTGGTTATTAACCAACTTTGAGAGGTTATTTAAATTCTTTCATATCTAGCACATATTTTTTTACAGGATTATAAGGCTTTTTAGTACTTCGCTACTATAAGGGTGAAACCACAAGGCACAGTTTGTTTTCTTTAATTGGTAATTTTAATCGATAACCCTTAACAAACAAGAAATCGTTTATAGACGTTGAAAGTTGAAACGGTATCAAATATCTATTGATTTAATTTTAATTAAATCCAACTTCCAGACAGGGCTGCTATTGAAACATTTTGTTGGAAAAATCTCAATAACATTTTTTTGGCCCTTCCCGGGAATCGAACCCGAGACCCCTCGATCTGTAGTCAAAGATGCAACTACTAAACTAACGAGGCATTTGTGTATAGTATGTGGAATGTTATTTGGTTGTTTCGTTGCCTTATCACATATGAGTTTCTTGCCGGTTCTTCTCGGTAGAGACAGCCTTCCGAAACCGTGGTAATTAAAAAAATAATTATATAAATGTATATGATGTTCTAAAAGCGCCGCGAAAGAGGCCAATTACGACAATAAACGACTTGACTTTGACTTTGACGTTGAAGGCCCTATTTGCACAAAAACAGTTCCAAACCTGGAACACCTAGTACATTTCAATCCAGACAGAACAGAAACTCGTTTCCATACCCATTAAAATATAGTAGCAGGACAGTATTAACGTAGACTATAGAGGAAGAGATAAATTACTGACATGATCTTAAACCCGTTTTACGCACCTGCTCTGAGATTCTGTTTCCCATGCTCGGTGGCCATGTGGTGTTTGTTTGGAATGCTGGCTGGTCGAAAGTGATGTTTTTAAATCGTATGACTTTTTGATGGCGCGAATTCGAAATTTGAACATAGTAGAAAATGAAAATACTGGCATACGACAGATAATGAAAATATTAGCATAGGCTGAAATTAATTATCAAATATGCCTAAATTCGCACAAAAAATATATCTTGGTTTGTATTACCATAGTTATATTTAATTTCTTTTTTAACTATATGAGGTTCAACCACACTTACTAAAGTTATCTCTTTTTTCCTTAAAATGTTGTGAACATCTATAATAGTGTCTAACATAAGAATATTGTTTCTTTTGTATATATTGTTTAAGCAATGTTTTATGTGCGATCTGTTGCTGTACCCTAAATAAATAAATAAAACTGAATTAACTGTCGTATAGAGATTTAGTAATATTGAAATGTAAATGTTTTTCCCTAACGAATAGTTGATTAGGTATATGTATATCTAAGTTGAACGACAAGTCATACTTAAGTGCTCCAGGAATAAAAAAATAGCGAAAATAACCTAAAAGTTTTACGATATTTTCTTGAAATTCACATTGCAATTTACCAGTATCAATGACAAATAATTCTGAGAATACAGCAACCGAGGATTAAATTAATTTATTCGGTTCGTTTTCATTTTTATAGCATATATGGATTTTAACATGAGAAAAGACCAGAATCCCACGGCCTTACTGATGCTTTTAATCCAGTTTTTAATCGAACCTACGTACTTCCAACCTCTTTCAATTACAATACAATTGAACATAAAGGGTATTAAAGACACGTTATATTCCGCGGCTGCACTCGATAAAGCGTGAGTCACTTTTTTCTTACAGGAAGAACTTTATTAAGAAGATATATTACCATCTACAACACAATATAAAGACTTTAAAAGTACATTTTTAGGAGAGATCTTTCTTGATCATTAATTTACAACCGTTCTATTTAGAATAAAATATGCAAACAAACCTTTTTATCCATAGTATGAATAAAAATATAGATGCCATAAAAATAATATCGATATTTTTTTATAATCTTGAGCCAATGTTATACGACATAGGGTTCAAAATCAATTGTACTTTAAAATTGATTAAAAGTATTTTCTCAAAGCAGTTTTATTCCTGCATAGTATATTACATCAACACATGCAACTGAGTATACTTCAAGTTTAACGCACTCAAGAAAACTGGTAAAATGGGGCTTTGAAATGTCGCAAAATAGCAGACAATTTACTTCCTAGCGCGCGAATTTAAATCTTATTCAATAGAAATAAAGTTTAAACTTCCACGTCAGAATTGTAGGAAGCTTTTCCGTGATAGTAAAATGTTAAATGTCGTATGGTGGGCGCGAAGTGCAGGCTAATTTGAGGCTTATGTATGTAACGTAGAGTTCGGTTTGCTTTGAGAAATTTGTGGTAGACACGTTTGTTTATTTCCAGAGGAAAGCCACGCGCATCCTACTTGGAACTTGTTCGCGACGTTTCGTTTTTCTGAGATGTTTCCAGCCTTTTTTTTACATTTATGTCGCTTCGAATAAGAATATTTAATCAGATGAATGAGTCAGTTGAGATAAATTCTCATATCCGAAGCGAATACAAATTGTTATTAAAAATGTTTTTATAGTAATCAAAAACATGACAGATTTATACGTACTATATATAAAACAGTCTAAAGAATTTTATATTTTCATTCATATTATCTTATCCAAAGAGATCTCTTTTAAGGGCGCTTTTAAATAGCTGCATAATTATTTAGTACTTCTTAAATAAAGTATGTACATAACGTTAAATGGAGAAATAAAATTATATATTTAATAATAATTAAATACGCTTTATATAATATTCATAGTATTCCATAACTTAAAGAAAACATTTTGGAGTTATTTTATTTATTTATTTATTTACCATGAACTTTACAGCTTGTAGTATTAAATATTAATACAGAAACATATATTAGATCGGTACGCCAATTACAAAGTTAGCCCCACTTTTTTATCTAACCGACTTAATACTTTTTTATTCCTCTCCATTACTATTGAACAAATAATAAAAGAAAACAATCGAAAATATTTGAGCGTTTTAACAAAAACCCAATTTTTCTAAAAAACTGTAAATTCCGACTCGAATTAAAAGAAACTTAATAACAAAATCGATACAATTTTTTTCTCCGATTGTACGTTATAAATTGCATGACAGTTTTATTTGACGTAGGTACTGTCGCGCACAAAAGCTTTTTATCATTTAATAATATTAAATTCCGCTAGGAGAACAAATTTACGAGTTTCCATTCCCAAAAGAGGAGTGTTTTATTGTTTTAAATCCTCAGTGTAAAGCGTGTGTGCTTGTTTAATGTAATTACTGTTTAACGTAATAAAGTATCACAAAATCATATTTATATTATTCTTTTGCAAATAAATGCTTTTGTTTCGAGTACTAGTCGTAGATATATATGAAAATGCAGTTAATGATACGTAGATCTCTGTTATCCATCTACGTAAAAATGTAAGAAGCCTAGTTTAGAATTATTTCAAGTTATTAGATAGACGTACGGTCTGTTTTTTTAAGAAAAAATGGAATAGGTCCCAACTGTTATATATTTGTAGTATTGAAATGTTAATGATAGAAATTATAAAAAAAAACCTAATATTACTATATTAAACCAGAATTATAATTATAACTTATAATATCAAATAGCATACAAATACCAAAGCTCGACTTAAAAAAGGTAACTTCAGACTCAATTGAATAATAAATTTCAATTCAATTTCATGTGTTCGATTCAAAAATCAAAAAAAAATCAAAAATCTTTATTGTTATAAAAGCATATTCATAAATGAGACAGTACACTAATCTCCACACTAGGATTCCCTGTGTTGTGGAGAATAGTCTCTTTCATCTATTTGAACTGAAATTATATATAGCTTAAATGTTAACTTACATAATACTTAATATCTAATTACAGTTTCTGGATTTATTAATTAATAGGATTGTCTGTAAATTTGTATAGCGAATGAGATAGTGTATACGTATGCGTGAGTGAGTGATTGGGTTATTTGAATGGTCTGAGGAAATTTTCAGTACGGTCATAGTCCATACCACAGAGGAAAGTCTTAATTTGCTTTTTACATTTTCTATTAGTTAGATGTAAGATATATATTTTACGATTTAATTTTTCATATATAAAGGGGCCCATATAAAGAGGAGATTTTTTGCCAAAGTTTAAGTTTTGCTCCATGTTTTGTATCGTTGAGGTCGTGTGGTGAGAGACATACTAGACAGTGCTGTTTTGTGATTACGCCCTTAAAAACTGTTACAAAGTTCATTATTCACTATAATTATTTAATTTTAGTAAAATAGGTTTGAGCCATAATTCAGTTACTATTTACTAGCACACAACGTTATACAAGGCACTAAATGGTTTACCCTTACAAACAGGGTATTACCAAAATCGTTGAGATTGTTCCCAAACTTATTAACCTCTGACGTCATTGTCCGCCATGTTTGATCCAGTTACCTTAGTCGGTTTACATCACTATACACTTACATAGTATAACTCGACAAGCGTCAACACTATGTAACGTATTTTGATAATTATGAGGGTATTCTTGATTTATTACTATTATTCTATGTGCTAATATGTTTTTTTTATATAGAACATTTTTAAGTGAATGACAAATTTTAATTTTAAATAAATTATGCACTATTTTAACTAATTTATAATGATGTCTGCGCCTGCTTTTACGGTCATTTCAGTATTTAGAGTAATATTAATGTTATTGTATTGTTATACAATAACATAATTATTACTCTCGCGTATATTTCCAATTTCCGAGGGATTTCCTAAATTGTGGTTTAGGCTGGACGAAGAGACAGTCAAACAAACAGGAGTTACTTTCGCATTACTACATGAAAATTAATGGTTATAGGTGTGATAAAATAAATAGTTATAAGATATCTAAATACATATTTATAAAATATCAACTAAGTTAAAAAAATGTGCGAACTGGATTTGTACTACAGTACATTGTATAAAACTTTACACTATTCTACTCCTCTCCCAACTTCCCATAGTTAATCCTATCCCCTCCCCTTCCTTCAATCCGGCAAGGCATCTATGACACTTTGATGCTGTAGATTCATGGGCTGCGGTCAGTCACTTAACATCAGGTGAACCGTACGCTCCGCTTGCCTGCTGTAACATAACATAAAATCTTACTCTTGCAAATATGAAAAAATTCCACACATAATTTTGATTAAATTAATTTACCTTTCGTTCAATCCATGTAAGAGCAACCGTGGCAAAATA
The DNA here is from genome assembly GCA_001586405.1 of Phoebis sennae. NCBI lineage: Eukaryota > Metazoa > Arthropoda > Insecta > Lepidoptera > Pieridae > Phoebis > Phoebis sennae. The sequence goes on from LQNK01000010.1 coordinate 102,242, forward strand.
AAACGTTCCCGGAATATTTAAATTATATCAAACGAAGCCTTACTTCACTCCGTTATATATTTATATTTATAGCCTACTAGGTGCGTTCTGCGGTTTTACCCGCGTAACTTCTATTCCTGTAGCAACTCAGGGATTACATGTAACCTATATGTTATTCTGAACCTTTAGCAAAATACAAAGTTTCATCATAATTGATTCCACGGTTTTTGCATGCAAGAGTAACAAACACACATACACACATCCTCACAAACTTTCGCATTTATAATATTAGTGGGTTTAACAAGAAACACTCTCTAAAACCACAAACGGAAGTTAATTCTAGGGAACATCTTTTTTAGATAAAACAGCAATAAAATTACTCCTAAATTTAAATGCAACAGCCAGTATGCTTTATTCTTGAAAAGATTAAATTTCATCCCATTGAAAAATATCTTAGTTAGAACGTTGTAATTATAAAAGTTAGTAGTGACCTATATTCCTAAATAGTGAATGCTGCACTCGACTGTACGCCCAGTAATTACGTTTTCGTAAAACTTTTTCAATGACATCGTTATTTGGAAAGAAATAAATACCGTTTTAACTCGTTTTTCGACCGAGTCCTTGTAATGCGCTAGTGGTTCGCTGCGACCTGGTCCACGCGATGCAATGTATTAAACGCTACTTAATTTAATAAAAAAAATTAATGAAAATTAATTCGATTCATAACGCATACGGATGTATTTACCAATGTAAGTCTCATATCTTACCTCCTCACCTCCCTTTAACTCTAACACCGATTCTGCTTATGTTCACTGGAATTTTATATAGTGTTAGTTATCTATTAATAAGTTTTCATGATTATCAAATGAACGATAATCAATCAAGTTATGATGGGTTTAGCATAGATAAACACTAAACTTTTATCCCATATACTGTTAATCACAAACAAAATCCAGTAATAATTACACTTTATATAAGTTACTAGCCACGCCCCGCGGTTTCACCCTCAAATTCCAAACCTGTGGCAAATCCGGAATTAAAAGTACCATCAAGATAGGTTCAGTAGTTTTTGCGTAAAAGAATAACAAACATACATACATCCTGCAAAACTTTCGCATTCATAATATTAGTAGGATTGTCTCTTAAGTCTTTAAAGTTAGTTTAAGGTAATATCAATTAATTTTAAAAATTGTTAATCAACATCCCACCAGGAAACTTAACGACATTTTTTACTATAAACCATATCTACAATATATCTAGTTTATACCCAATAAAATAGTTTACACATCGGAAAACAAATTAAATACTTTATGACCCTCTTAAGCTTGTTCCAATCGTTAAATTAAATTAACGCTGATTGGTTAAACGTTAACTTAATCCTTCGAAAAACATTTTGAGGAGATTTCAAGGGAATTAAACGAAATACTAAGAAAAAGTATACACGATTGAGTATTAAGCGTACCCAGTGAAAACCTTAATTAAATTGATATTAACTCGTTTTAACTAAAATTCTCACAAAAATTGACGACCCGATTGGCGCAGTAGATTGTGATGAACCTTGTAATTTTATACTGCCTTGTTGTTAATTTATCTATAGTATTTATGTATTTCTAAAAAAAGGATATTTAAGTATGTCTATCAGTTATCTAGTTTCCGTAGTACAAGCAAAATTTTCCCGTGCCTCGGAGAGCACGTGTCGCCGTCGGTCCTGCGCCTGATCTCTCTCCGGTCGTGTCGGTCTGCCGTCCCATCGGGTTATGAGAGTAAAAGGAAAAGAGAGTGCACTTGTGTTCGCGCGTACACTTGTGCACTATAATATCTCCTGCGCAGCTGGCTAGTCTCTGTTGAGATTGGCCACCATGGCCGAAATCGGTCAGGGGAGCTATTATAGTACAAGCTTTGCTTAGTTTGAGACTAGAGGGCGTAGTATTAAATGTCCCTGAATAAAAAATTGAGTGAATACAAAAACCCACTTTTGTACCCCACCCACTAAGTATATTTTAACGAGCTCGTCTTTGATAATATTGGATGGATATGAAAATTTATTTCTGACTAGCTTTCGGCCCGCGGCTTCGCTCGCGTGGACCCAAAGAATTGTCCAAATTGGTCCAGTCGTTGTTGAGTTATGCGCTTACCAACACATTTTGCGATTCATTTTTATATATAAACATTATGAAAGACGGATTTAAAAGCCTATCTAGCATAACAAAAGCAAGTCACAACGATATTAATCATTATTGTATCACCAACACGTCCAACGAAAAAACATCCGTAACCGAATGTTCCGGCTCACTCCAATAACTCATACAAAACGTTAATCACGGAATAAAAGCAATTAGCCTCGCAGCGGGCACTTCCTAAGCGTAATTCTCGAAATCATAAATGTTGCGGTTTTATATAAAATGGCCGTAAATTAGAGGCGATAAAAGAAAGTTGTGAAAGTACTGCCTACGCGAGTGTAGGTAGGCTTGACGGTTTGCGCAAACGTTCATGTATCAATTTAGTTCATCGTGTGATTTGTTACGGTTAATCAAGATTTATGGTAGAAAAAAGTATATATTAAGTGTTTTATAGATTTAAACGATTATGTTATCGATTTATCATCGGTATGCTATGTTTGTTGATTTTATCGATGCTAAAACTAAATGTAGTAGTATAGTCATATAGCATTTTCGATTTTTACACAAAAATATAGTTTTATAATAGACCAGTAGTTCTTGAGATTAGCGTGTTCTTTTATATATAGATAACAATTAATATGTTGCATATGAAAATAGGTTTAATATATTTTTATATTCGTATTTATGTATGTTCTTTTCGTCTACGTAAAGACTTATTAATGACAAAGATCTATACAATTTACGTATCTATATTTATAAAAGTCAAAGGTAACTGGGTGACCTGACCTGACCTGACTGAGTGATCAACGCACAGCCCAAACCGTTGGACGGATCGGGCTGAAATTTTGGATGCCGATAGATGTTGAAGCTAGGATTTTGATCCCACGGGAACGGGGAAACAGATATACGCAGGTGAAACCGCGGGACACATCAAGTATAAGTAGGTATACTGCCAAGTAATTGGTAACTAATATTTTCATCCCTACATTTTCAATTTTCCACGCATCAAGACATATATGATTTATTACGGTCCGAAATTCGAAAATACCGTTTTTTTGTATCGAAGCAGATAGTTCGAAAGGAAAATTCGACATTTATTGCCAGTATACGAGAGTTATAGTTTTACCTCCCATTTTGATACCAAAATATAAAACGTAATTTATGGGCGGCAGTTTTTTTTGCGGCGAAGAAATCATTTTATCTATTTTATTGCTTCGCTGGGAGGTAATAAAGGCCAATATTGTGTAACGGTTATCTTTTTATGGTGGCACTTAGTTTTGGATGTTAAATAATAATTTAATGGTTTGGAGATGATCAAGGGATCTGCCCACGTGACCGTTTATCTATATTTAGTGTTTTAACTGTAACGTTACACAAGATATCTTTATCAATAGCCGTTGCAACTAGTTAAAAACCGAAAAATAACGATCAATTTGTGTGTGTTTTTTTCTGATTCCGTGATAGCTAGAAGGCTGAAAATTTCACAAATTATGATTTTTCCGTTGCTATTATAGCAACAAATACTAAAAATAAAGAAAGCATTTTAGTGGGGGGGGCGTCTAGTACGCACACCTAGATGCGCAATTGTAGCACTTGGCTAATTGTTTTTTTTTTTACTTTGTTGTGTCCTTAATAATCAGAAAGCCTGTCGATCCATCCAAGTGGAAACAATTGTTCGTTAAATACGCTAATCCTTAAGTATATATTTGAAAAAAAATGTTTTTGAATGAAGGTAGGTACATAGGAAATACGCTACTACTAATAGGCCCAATTTCTATAAACCTCGGACTTTAGACGTATGCCTAGTAGTATATTGTACTGTCGTTAGTAAAACGACGCGTTTTATTTTTAAAAGAACCGAGCATTATTTTATGCGAATAAATCCTTCAGACACAGCTAGTTATTTGCATAAAACTTAGATCTTAACATTATACGATCAAAAAATTATTTCCGTTTACAAACAAAACATTAATTTAAATCTGAAACTTTCAGGTCATTTCAACAGTTTTTCTACAAAGAATATATAACATTTCTGAAGAAAATAGAAAAACATATATTACTATACATTTTCAGGTGTACACAAGGTAGGGAACAAACAAACAATCGCCCCGCTTGTAATAGCTTGCCCCAACCGGGATTAGAACCCGCAGGTTACAACCCTCGTCTGCTCTGACACTGTAAGCCTATCCAACAAATAGTTACCATTTTTAATTGCTTCCTAATCCCAGTAGTTTTAAGAGAGAGAAACTAAATTGTAATATTTTGTTTTAGATACACTAAATACTAATTTATCTGTTAGGTTTTTTGTTCTATGGTTTTTATTGTTTTTTTAATTAATGTTTTTCTTACTTTCCTTCTTTTTTGAGACTAATAATACTAATTAATTTAAATCTGAAACTTTCATGTCACTTCAACAGTTTTTCTTTAAAGAACAATTCAGATGAAAATAGAACAACATATTATATTTACGTTAAATACATTTTCAGGTGTACAAGGTACGGGAACAAACAAACAATCGCCCCGCTTGTAATAGCTTGCCCCAACCGGGATTAGAACCCGCAGGTTACAACCCTCGTCTGCTCTGACACTGTAAGCCTATCCAACCAATAGTTACCATTTTTAATTGCTTCGTGAGAGAAACTAAATTGTAATATTTTGTTTTATAGACATTTTTTTTCTATTATGATTGGTTTTTATTACAATTTTATTGTATTAAGTGTACATATTCTTGGAATAAATGAGGAATTACATTTCTTTCTTTTTCGATTTTTTTTTGTTTGTTTGATTTGTTTATTGAATAGGCTCAAGAACTACTGGACCGAATTTAAAAATTCTTTTTCGAAAGCTAATGGCTTTATTTTATAGTGTACTAGAATCGTTACTAGGTTCACTCCCGTAGAATAATGAAAAAATAATATAATTATACTAATCTATACTAATATTATAAAGCTGAAGAGTTTGTTTGTTCGTTTGTTTGAACGCGCTAATCTCAGAAACTACTGGTTCGAATTGAAAAATTATTTTTGTGTTGATTAGACTATTTATCGAGGAAGGCTTTAGGCTATATGACATCACGCTGCAACTATTAGGAGCGAGGAAATAATGAAAAAGGTAAAAAAAAGGGGGAAAATTATAACATTATGCTACGGGAGCGAAGCCGCGCGGATCAGCTAGTACTATATATAATCTCATCTTTTTCAATGGTGGTTTATCTCAACATAGACTGCCAACTATTTATATGCACTATGAAATCTCTTATAATAATATAAATAATTATAGAACTAGCGATTTATATGAAAAAAATGATTCAAGCTTTGACGTTTTCATAAATGAAACCTACAAAATAAAAATATCGTAAGAAATGATCTAAAATACAGAAAACCAAACCGCATCAAAATCCATTACGTAATTCAGTTACACACAAACAACTGAAAAGCGACTTTTTGTATCACGTATTAAAAATTACTTTCGCTTACAAAGGGCGCTTGTAAACCACTATTTAAATTTTAATAACAACAGCATTTCGAGGCCTATATACCGAGGCCTTTTGAATACATGACCGCTTTTCTAAACTATTCTCATATTCATAAATCTTCACAAAAATAACCTCTTTCATTTAGTTACAAAAGAGTTAAGTTTATTTGGCGTTTACATAAATTAAAGCTTAAATAATGTTTAAGCGAGGATAGTGTTTTGCAGTAAATAAGCATAATTCTTGAATAAAAAGGCTTTTAACGGATTTTGTACGCGGTATTATACATATTATGTAACCTGATGTTTCGAATACTATAGTGAGCGTGGTCACGGGCGACTGAGCTGAGACAAATGCATTAATAAACCGCGTTTAAAAGCCGATTACTCGATATGGAAGCACGTTAAAATAACCACAAAAGTAAGTCTGGTACTTCTCTTATTATACCCCGACATGGAACTGCAAAAGTAAAATGTAGAATTCTCAAAAAGACAGGTCTTTTGGTGGTACTTTCTACGTGTCAGGTCTTAAAAATATCTCCCCTACTCACCAGCCAGGTCTGCAGTTCTATATCGGTATATAATGGGAGACACAATCAGACAAGTTTTCAGCTTGCCTCAAACACCTCACCAAAAATGGCCCTAGCTCTCGGAAAACGCATTTTTCCTTAATAATATGAGATAGATCTATTTAAAGGAATGAAAACTAATATATCACAAAGTTCAACTTTAACCAACGTTTACTATAATACGTACTCACGGCCGGCGAGGTTACCGATGTCGCTATACTTCAGCCATATTCAATGACGAATAAATGTAAACAAACCTATTTAGGGTCATCACAATTCAATTTATATATATTTTTTACAACTCATCTATCTGACCACTTTACTGCACGTTTTTTATTAAAGACTAGCTTTCCGCCCGCGGCTTCGCACGCGTGGGTCACTAATATCTGTATTTTTAGAGGCGCACAACAAAAGTTTAAAAAAATTACGGTCGCAAGGC
>LQNK01000010.1:108845-137096 GCA_001586405.1 Phoebis sennae
GACAAAATATAAATAACCTATAAATTAATATACGAAATAACATCAGATAACATATTATGTTAATACTTAATAGTCTTTACATTCCTTATACATGTATAATGAGACTAACTTGAAAAATAAAAAAAATATTTTCGAAATCTATAAATTGATAAACTTTAGTTAATACTATATACTCGAATATTAATATATTCGATATGAATAGATTCTTAGCACCAGTAGATTATTCAATTGGTTTATTCAAATTTTTTATTCCAAAATTATATCCATAAATGTTTAATATGGTTTTATGACTGAAAAAAATAAAATAAAAAGGTTGTTAATATATGCTTGTCAATGGTTGCTAGGCAACGCATTGTTATTAAACATTCGTCATCCAATTTGGCTGGAGTATAGTCAATAAGTTTATTGTAAAATGTATAAAATGTAGTGGTCGCTGGCTTATGATGCACAGAAAAACTCGAATCGGTTTATGATTGTATCATTCTAAGATATTTGTAATTAGCTATAAGATGTAATAATAAATAATTAACCAAAGAAATTGCCTTTCAACAACAGGAACGTATTAACATACTATTTAACATATTACAGGATTGTTTTGTTTTGTTGTAGGTACGTTGTGAAAGGCGTGTGTGTAATAGGTCTACGAGAGACCTGTAGTACGGATCACTCAGTACCAAAACGTCACTTTTCCATTGAACGAAAATAAATGTATATTTACTTCCCTCAGCAAATAGACATAACTCAATTATTCCTTCGTCAGATTGTCATTGGAACAAATTTACCTTGTAATAATAGATGTACAATTAATAAGTAAGTTATTTTCGTAAATATGTTATTTGACTTGATGTCTTAGCTATATAATAAGATTAAGAAATATGAACACATGAGACAAATCTATATAATAATATAAATTACTTTATGACTTTTTTGCCAAAAAAATTAGCCAACTTTTTCAAATAACGTTATTTTATTAATTTACCCAATTCTTTGTGAGTACTGGACTGATTATAATTTAACTTAAACTGTTCTCTAAGTGGAATCGATTATTATTCAAAAATCAAAGTGTACCTAACTTAAAGCAAAATCGATAATTTCCATATGACGTTTAGTTTTTGAGATATTTGAGGACAAACACACAAATACAAAAACACTACACTTGGAAATCTAAATTAATCATTATACAATATATCTAAATGCAATAATATTACAAACATACCTTTTTGAAATTTGTTAAAAATCAAACCTTTGTGTTTAAATACAAAGACGTCAAATGCTTACCAACAATATTATGCACCTGTTATTGTAAAATCATATTGAGTATGTACCAGTAAAAATTCTTCAGTCTAGATATTTCAATTGTTATTATCAAAACAAGCCTTCCGATCTCACGCGAAACACACATGCAAGTTAGATATCACACACAAAACCACACAAAAATGTGCCTTATGACCTAAACATACAGTTTAAATTCGAGTACAACACACATCTAGGTCATATACATATTACTAGGTAATTTAAGCTTTGATAAGAAAATGTACCGAGTTACAGAAAACAATGCTAAATAAGCTATAAGGAGAAAATGCTAACAGTTTTGATTTATACTTCCTTATTTGATATTTTCCTGTTGTAAAACGTTTAATGGATTTATTTTATGGGCTTTTCATTTCCTTGATTTATCCTGATTTGTGTAAATATTGTTTCTTATCGGAATCTCGATAGAAACGTAGGTGGTTACAAATATTTACTTATGAATACCAAATAATTTGTAAGGTCGTTTTAATAAAAAACAAAATACGCCCCGAATTGATAACCTCCTTGTTTTTTGAGAAGTCAGTTAAAGACTATTAAGTTAAGGCTTCATAGTTTTTGAATATTTAATAAAAAAAATCAAGGTGATGTTTGAGACAAAGATACGTATTTTTTGTATAGTTTACGTTAAAAAATACAATATTAATAAATATTAAATTTTGTATTAATTTATTAAAAGTAGATACTATTGAGGTATTTTATTTATCCTAGAAAAATATACCTAAAGCGACAGAAGGATATTTTTAACGACAAAGTTCTCGAAAATTAAGTACTACTTGAACGAACTATGGGCCTAACTATAATTTTCAGGTGAGCCCAAAAATAATTAATACGGGTACAAAAATATTTAATTAAACCCACGAGAAGGGACTTTAGGAAGAGAATTAGTCACTTGTGAAAGTAATAAAATGCGAATCATAAAAGAGCGCCGTAAATTTGTCGTAAAAAGTTTCATAAAAAATTTATGCGCTTATTCTTGTGCTTTATTGATTTTGTAATATGTTACACTTTATGAACGAGTTTGACCGTTTGTAAAGTTGTAAAGTCCCGGTATTTGTAAAGTTATAACGCTTATAATATTTAGGTTTATGAGACATGTTTCCGATCTCTGATGTTATAATTTTACATAGCTTTTAATGGTTTGTTGTTTTATTGGTTTGAGATAGATGTTTAGTTTAGTTTAAAAGTTAGTTTTTTGTATTTATCGACTTTTAGAGATATATCTCTAATTTTTAATACTTTAAATATTAAAAATGCGAAAGATTGTGAGGACGTTGTAAAAAGTTTCATAAAAAAAATTATGCGCTTATCCTTGTGTTTTATTGATTTTGTAATATGTTACACTTTATGAACGAGTTTGACCGTTTGTAAAGTTGTAAAGTCCCGGTATTTCTAAAGTTATAACGCTTATAATATTTAGGTTTATGAGACATGTTTCAAATCTCTAATGTTATAATTTTACATAGCTTTTAATGGTTTGTTGTTTTATTGGTTTGAGATAGATGTTTAGTTTAGTTTAAAAGTTAGTTTTTTGTATTTATCGACTTTTAGAGATATATCTCTAATTTTTAATACTTTAAATATTAAAAATGCGAAAGATTGTGAGGACGTTGTAAAAAGTTTCATAAAAAAAATTATGCGCTTATCCTTGCGTTTTATTGATTTTGTAATATGTTACACTTTATGAACGAGTTTGACCGTTTGTAAAGTTGTAAAGCCCCGGTATTTGTGAAGTTATAACGCTTATAATATTTAGGTTTATGAGACATGTTTTCGATCTCTTATGTTATAGTTTTACATAGCTTTAAAAGGTTTGTTGTTTTATTGGTTTGAGATAGATGTATAGTTTACTTTAAAAGTTTGTTTTTTGCGCCTATCATCTTATCCGTTAGTTTTTCTAGTTCAGTTCCTGAGATTCATAAAGAATCGAGATATAAACTAATTCTACTAATAATATAAATTCGAAAGTTTGTGAGGATGTATGTGTACACATGCACACAAAATACTAGTACTAGCCTCGCCCCGCGGTTTCATAACATTATGATTAACTGACATAATGTTATATATAAATATACATATCTGTATGTGTCGATTAATGTTACTCATTCATGCGGCTTTATTAAACGGATTATCGGATTTAAATGATAACATCATTTATAAATTATAACCAACAAAAATGATGATTTTTATATCTACGTAAATAAGTCACAAAAAATGTAGTTCAAATAAATAAGTAGATAGTAATGTAGTTCCAAAGTAAGTATCCATGAAAATTAATTGCCTTTAATTTTTTTTTAATTTTAAATCTCTACGAAAAAATTTTTAAACATAAACGAAGTCACAAACAAAACTAGTTTAAAATACATCCAATTACTAAAATCAGCGAAATTCCACATACATGGAAAACAATCGATTGTAATACAATGTAAATATCATATCACAATATTCTTCGAAGCTGACATCTATATTAAACGTACAAAACAATGGATATTCGAGAAGTTTCTAAGAATAAAAAAGTTTTGTACAATAAAATGACGAGGGCCCACTGATCTCGAGTATTTGATGTGATATTGCGTTACTATTGGTTTGTTATCGAATTGCTATCGAAGTTTTCGTTTTATTTGAATAAGAAAATAATGTAAGTTACAAACTATTCTATTGTTACCTAAAATTATGTATTTCATGAGTAACTTGAAGAATTAAAGTTATTTTTATTTATTTTACGTTCAAACGATCTGGAAAAGTAGTTCTTGAGGTATACGTATATTATGTATATACGAGTATGCTGTTGTCGGGATTTGATTCAAGATTGTTTATATCGAAACTGAACGTGGGCCCACTGCTTTTTAATATTTCAAGCTAAACAGGACTATAATTGTTGGAAAGAGAGCAGAACATCAGTAAAATATAGCTCAACGCGCATCACGAAACGACTTCCTAATGTATAAGGGTCTTCATTTAAAAAAATACTATAAAACTAAAAACTAGCAGTGCAGCTCAGAAATACGCACATTTTAATTCGTATTTACCTTTGTTCTTTGTTTAAATTTATGTTATAAGGTTGAATATAAAACCCACACATTGAAAGAAAGAAAGAAAAAGTTTATTTGTCCCATAAAGTTATTCATTATTCTATCTTGGAGAATGAGCATTTTAAATCAACTTAAGTTAACCAAAATATTTTAAAATCTGGAGCATATACACAATAACACTTACATCCACTTTCGAGTTGCGATCGAGTATCCAATGACTTCCCATAGTAAGGGCGGTCACGTTGAAACTTCCAACGAGTTTTTGTCCTGATTCTCCGGGATAATTGACCAACAGGTGTGGGGCTACTGCTATTTGTTGAAGGGCTGAGCGTCTTATGTAAATAACTGATTCGTATTTATTTATTATAGCTATTTTTGATTTGATTACGAGAAATAAATATTTCTTCTTATAATATACTTTATGCTTTGTATTGATACTTCTTGATGGCATCGCATATTACTTTTATATAGAGACAAACACATTTTTATATTTCAATTCCATTATATTAACACTTACAATAAATATTTATTTATTTAAACACGACCGGTTTCGTACATCATTGTCAGGTAGTTAAAATTAAATAAATATTCTTATAATATGGCAATTTTTTATTTTAGTTTATTACTAATAAACTATTACAAATTAATTAAAACCTACATAGTTAGTCCTAAGACTACTTATGTAGGTTTTAATCTTCTACTTATCATATACCCAGTGAAATTGATTTGAATGATTCTTATGTTTTGAGTGAACTCAAGGTATCCAAAAATAATTTTAATTAATTCTAATAACTACTGGAATAAATAGAGAGAACAGAAAGTATTATTATGACATAAAACGAAATCATTTAGTATTTCACAAGACTTAAAATAGATGTAAGGCAACAATTAAAAGCATTGAATAAAAAAGGTTAACTTTTTATGTTGTAAAAAAATATTTTTTGAGTACTAATTTATAAAACAAAATTATGTCAATGTAAAAAAAATATCAAATTATAAGTGACAATTTTTTTGTACACAGTCAAAAGAGCATAATATATAGCTCACCGATATTCTATTAGAAAACTTAACATTGGCAAAATTCGCCAGTGACTGATTGCCATTAAATAAAAGACATTATTTTTTCTATTGTATTCAATGTGAATAGAAAAAACAGGTCCAACAAAACAGTAATATTAAAAGTTAGATCAAAAATCTAGGCTAGTTTATTGCCTATCTATCCCTAGATTATAGCTATTTCTATAATATTGACAACATGATTACTATTTAAACCGAGTACAAGAACATAATAATTTCATAAACCTATATAGATGATTGGTTTTTTGCGTAAAGTAGATCAAACGCTCTACTATGTTAGTACGATATTACGTTTTTATCTGTTTGGCTCTAATGATAGGAATTATAGCAGAAATGATTAAGTTTAGACAAGTAATAATGTATTTGTTAGTAGGTAGTTAAAATAGTTATTTTGATACTTTCACAACGGTTATTATCTATACCAGAGGTTCCCAAACTGCGTCGCAATAGTATCGGGAATCGCGAGCACTTAGGTATATTTTATAGGCTCATACAAGTTTATAGAAAATTGTATAAAATGTATAATGACGACCCGATTGGCGCAGTGGTTCAACAATGGTCTATTGCACATTTGCACCGGAGGGCTTGGGTTCGATCCCCACGAGCAGAAAATTATGATGAGATGAACATTGTAATTTTCTACTATCTGTTAAATGTCCAGGAATATTTATTATTATTTATTTATTAATGGAAACCATTATTTGTGTCAAAGTTTATTTGGAAAATAAATGTATTTTTATTTTATTCTATTAGGCGAGTAACATATTCTATATAGTATATGTATTATTATGCTACGAGAGGGATACTGCGAGAAACTAATAAACCCATATAATCAAATATGGTTAAAATATAGAAAAACAATAAATTAACTACCAAAATAACTTAACCTTCTTTAAAAAATATCGATCAGGTTTGAAAATCAGACCAAAACGGGTATATTATAAATTAATACTTAAATGCCTAATTAAAACCGGCTATAACGGTACAACCGGTTTCGATCGTTTACAAGTATCAAAACATATCGAGTGTTTGAGAATTAATTTTCAAAAATTAATTATAAATTGGAGGCTGTAATGAAGGTCTTCTATCTTGTTTGTATTTATGTCATATTTATATGTATTAGTTTTGTTTATTGCAAGCGCCATATTTATTTACAATAAACTAGTTTGGGACATAAAAGAAAGAAGGTGCCCCGAACTAAATAAATATCGCGCAAATAATAATATTGGCATTAAATAAAGTTTCTGTTTTGTGTGTGCGTTATTTATCCGATCTTGATACGCCAATAGTAAAGATAAAGAAAAATGTTAAGTATAAATATGAGCGAAATCGGTAGGGAAGGGACAAAGAGGGGGAGTGAAATAGGCAATTATCATATGAATATAGAGTGTGGTTTTAAATGAAAGGTTTGAGTTATATAAATTGTTACCTATAAAAAACTTTGTAAGAGAAATAAATTATTTTGATTTGATTAGAGATTTATTTATTACTATGCGAGGTCTAGCTCGGAGCGAGCCACTAGTTATAAATAACTAAAACATGAAAGCGTGCCTATTTTCCTTTACACGCCTTTCATTTCAAACAAAAACAGCTGAACAGGTTTATCTGAAATCTAGCACACGGAAAGTTTATAACCTAGGTTATATAAATTTCTTATCATGTTTTAAACTTTCAAAGCTCACATTATATTTGTACATAGATAAACAAAACGTATTTCCATACTAAACGTATCCATCAAGCCTTAAAACAAATGTTTACCTCCGCCGGGATAGGAATGTTGTACTGTAAGCCCTTGTTACGACATCAATCAACTACTGTTGATAACAATTGTTATCGTTCATTAACTTGTGAGAACTTATTTAAATAAATATTCTGGGACATTTAACACTACGCCATCTAGTTATACACTAAGCAAAGCTTGTACTATGGAAACGGGATGACTGATAAACATACTTTAACATATTTTTTTGTAAATACATACAGACAGTAGAAAATTACAACGTCCATCAAATTCTAGCGAATCTAGACTACCTACAATCCTACTTAGCCTTATACCCTCCTGTCATAATATCCACTATCCTACTTTATCCTACTTCATCATATTATATATGTCATTATTACAATTAATAACTGCTTCCTTTATCTAGTGGTTGCATCTTTGACTACAGATCGAATCTCGGGTTTGAACCCCGGATGAGGGCAAAAATAACGTTATTGAGGTTTTTCTGATAAAAAATCTTAATAATAGTGACTCAGGACATCAGGAAAGTTGAAGGTGTTAGTACAACCCCGTGCCTCGGAGAGCACGTAAAGTCCTGCGTCTGATCTCTCTCCTTTCGTGTGGGTCTGCCGTCCCATCGAGTTAGAGAATATAGAGAGTGCACACGTTTGCGCACACACTAGTAGAAACACTATCTCCTGCGCAGTCTTTTTACAATTAATAAAAGTTAAGTAAAGAACTAATTCCTCCAAACAAATATTAAATCAGTCTCAGGTAGTCTTAGGTACTTAAAAGCCAAAACTATGTCACTCATTGCAATCCTTCTATATCAGGGGGTATCCCAAAAATATCATAAATGTGCAACTTTGTGTGTTTTTGCATAACACAAAAACAACGTATTTCCCAAAACTGTTTATAACCTAACACTTAGGTAACTTATCCTAATCTATGCTTAAGACGGGAATAAATTATTCATTCTTTATTTTACAAACATTGTTGGTAATTACTTTTCAGTCGATGATTAATATTTAAAAGCTCTTATCAGCCAATAGTCTAGACTATAATCCAGGTACGTTTTATCGAACTGAATTATTTATGCCTAGCCCAAAATTGGTCCAGTATTATTAAAGTCTAAAATATCGACCTTGATAAAGTAGTGTCCTCGTGGACACTACTATATCGACGAGATGACTCAAAGAGGTATATAACTTAAATTAATACGACGGCTTTATTTACGTCTTGCTGTGCTGTTTCACCCGCATATGTTTATAAAAGTCAAAGTCAAAAGTCAAAATGTTTATTTTCCAAATTGGCCTCTGTTGAGGCGCTTTTAGAACGTCATTTACATTTGCATAATAAACATTTATATACATTTCAACTTACAAGTACAAAAATATAATTTTAGAATTAGCCTGAAAATTTTTACACAATCTTATAAAGACGTATTTGACGAGATTAAAAAATGTATATTACTTATCACTTAAAGAACATTTACATTTGAATCTACTTCTACTAATTCCGTGGAAAAAGTGCTTATAACTTGTAAGTATGCTAGAGTTAAGCCTGGATTTAAAAAACTCTTTTTCTTAATTCAACTCCAATTGATATTTTAAATAGAAAATGTTACTCAGCGAACGATAATAAATAATAATACTTAACGACTTAAAACAGTTTAAAATGAATTAAAATAAATATCAAACACGATTAAACCAATGAACAAAACTTTTTCAAAATATAATTTATGTACCATCTTAGATGATGAGTAATGGTAAACACACAAACTCACACACACCAAAATAAACACACATACACTAAACGTTACACATATCCAAGTACTTAACTTGAACACTATTGCAAGCAGTAATTACTACGCATTTCCTCAGTAATCCAGGTTTAACGTTATGACCTAACAGAGCTGTTTATTCACATGAGCTTAAAATAATTAAATATTCAAGTTCCTAGCTAATATTTGCCAAGTAATATACCGACGTAAGGACTAACCTTACGACGAAAACATTTATATATAAAAAGTACCTTATTACGACATTCTTAAGGCTTAATATGCTGCTGGTTTTTTTTCTTATTACATACACGTTTTACATTTTATATTTTGATAGCCATTAAATTAAAAATGTACATAGTGTAGTATATGTACCCAATTTTTACGTTTCCTAGGTCTGCACTCTGCAAGCTATGTTGTTGTATCAATACATTTAATAAAAGCATTTTAGTTCTTTAAGTTCTGTTTTTTACATTTTTCTTCAATGCATTTTAGTTCTTTATTTAAGTTTTTTTTTAATTTTTTACCGCACATTTACGAATTGTTAATTCGAACACGATTCAACAATATTGGGTAATACTTATTATTGTACATAATTGCATATTATTCATTCATGAATAGGTTTATAACCTTATCAGTATAACGATTATTTTATAAATTTTTAAACAAATAAGGACCTATAATTTGTAATCGCTTGAAAACTTAACTAATGAGATGTTTCTTTCCAAAATTAAAAATATATTTGTTTTTGGGCGACTGACGTACACACATACAAGTTGATAACTTCTTCTTCATAAATTAATGGCTCCCTTCCCACAGGAGATACAAGTTGATAACATTATTGCGTAGTAAAAATGTGTATTCAGTGTCAAATTACAAACGTGCGTAAGAAAGCAAACACCTATTGCGTACAAACCTCAAAATCAATATCTAATTGATTGGTTTATTACAATATCCATAATAAATAATTCATAACATCCAATATTAATTCATTGATGAAGGTTACTATTTACTACGTCTATTACTCTATTCATTATTGTCGTATGTCTCTATGGACAAGTTGTAAAATTACCTGAAATAACCTTCCCCATAATAATACCTAGAAAAAAATTACGTTGGTAATAAAATAGCAACGTAATTTTTTCGACATTACAAATCTGCTTTATTTTTATTATTTTCGAAAGTTTCCTTCATATTTTAACTTTAAATATTAATTAAAAACCTCACTCTGCAATTACAGGATAAAACAAAATTAAATAATACAACTTACCTCGACCTAGCAGTCCACAAAATCCATAAACATTACGCACTTTACAATTCGTACAAAGAAAACACAATACGCTACTGGGAAAACGGCACAAATTGTGAAAATTCCACCATTATCCATAATTTAGTCACACAACCAAAGAGGTTATATCAATAACAGCAATAACATAATTCATAGCACTGGCCACAGATAAAAATAAAATTGTGATTGACGTTCGAAATTGAAAATTCAAAATGCCGCGTATCGCGAACGGTTGGCGCGAAATGTAACACGCTATCACGAATTCGCGCCCAGCCGGTGACTGAGGGTGTAGAATAGGCTCCGGTTGCCCTGGCCAGGCTGGCTGTCATAGAATCGATAAAAGCAGACGTAATCTTTTGTATGATATAAAGCCTTAGACACGTTTTGAGATTAATTAATTTAGAATATTAACTGTTTTGCATTACTATAAAGTGATGATACAATTATTTATAACTTAATAGCTTACCCTGCTTCTTAATATGAGCAAAGTATTATTATAAAGTAAAATAAAAAATAATTAAAATTAAAATATTTTTTTCTTAAAAATTCCGGACTTGAATTGCCCATACTAAGATAATATTTAACAAAAACATATGCAAAATAAATTGACTATCCACAAATTGACATTATAATTAATTTAAGAATTAATAAATAGTTATTATTTTTCTGCCCTGGCCCCTGATCCTTTCATAAAAAAGTCGGTGAGTGAACTTTCAAAAATGAAAATTTAAATAAAATATTTCATATTGAAATCTATTCTCTTTGCCTCTAATTAAGACAGCTACCTCTATGAGTTTCACACCTACCTAATCTTTGACTCGAAAACGACCTTAATCTGAAATCCCTTTTCAACTCCTCGTGCCTCTCATTATTGATCTCTTTCACTCCTTACTACCGGTGCAATAACATTTATCTCTCTATCACGCATGTGAAAGCTGTATATCGCCGTCCCGCTCGCACTACACTGCAGAGTTTCAAAAACAAGGTAGACGCGTCGCGTTATCAATGTACACGGCATTAGAAATTTTTTCCTTTACATTAAGCACAGTGTAGCAAATTTTTATATTAATTTGAATTAGGAAATGCGGTGTTTCCATTTTCGAATTTTATTTTTTATCTGTTAGCGGCCATGGCATTTGGAGGGAATATTTTATTTCGTCGTGGGTGTTTTGTTAGTTTTATTTAAGCGTAATTAAAATAGAAATACTGAGAACATTATAATCTGATAATGTTCTAGAAAGCTTTTCCGCGTGGGAACACGTGCACACTGCCTTTTAGAGGTTAAATTAAAATAGTATTTTTATGCTCAAGATAGATTTCGTCGATGTTTATATTTTCAAAGCTTTTGCAGTATACTGTATAACAGCGTGAATAGGGTTGCTACTTGCTAAGCTTTTATACTTGAAATAAAGATATAGTAGTTCTGAATAGGAAAATAAACACCATTTTAAAAAAATGAGCAATTTTTTTTTCTTAAGATTTTCAAAGACATCTTCATCAATTAAAAGTGTAATGTAAAAACAGTACAACATAGTACATAGCAGTATGGTAGTAAAATTTAAGTAAATAAATAGTCATAACACGTGTACATTGTAAAAATAAAACGGTTTTAAAGCTGATTTAGTCATAATTATTTGAGCTCACGTTCGGAACGTACAGCGAGCAGGGTCAAGGGTGAACCGACAATTCTGTAGAGATAGGTGGTCAATTTCAGAATATAACATTTACTTTATTTTAGCAATTTTGTGTAAATTTGTAAACGCTCATATTTACTAGAATAATGCGTATTCGTATATACTTGAAAATTTATACCAATATTAATAACCCAGTTTCGTTAAATTCATGGCTTATGGATTAATAAAAGGTATTAATAGCTCCCCTGACCGATTTCGGTCATGGTGGCCAATCTCAATAGAGACTAGCCAGCTGCGCAGGAGATATTAAAGTGGCAAGTGTAGGCGCAATCACGGGTGCACTCTCTATTCCTTTACTCTCATAACCCGATGGGACGGCAGACCGACACGACCGGTGAGAGATCAGGCGCAGGACCGACAAGACACGTGCTCTCCGAGGCACGGGGGTGCTCCAGCACCGCCAACTTCCAGGCTCAGGGCAGTTACTGAGATTTATTTGTCAGATAAATCCCAATTACATTTTTTTTTGTACCCACCCGGGATTCGGACCGTATCTGTAAACGAAATTTCACCAGAAGACGTACAGTAGATGCAGCGTGATTGACAGATAAGGTTCGCTAATATAGTTGTGATTGTCCATTTTAGCAGAGTATTTTCTTACTCACAGATTTACTACTTATATACTGTTTTATGTTAAAGCGGAGCATGCGGTTCACCTGATGTTAAGTGACTGACCGCAGCCCGTGAACATCTACACCAATGTGTCGCAGATGCCTTGCCGGCTTAAAAAGAGGAGGGGATAATGAGTAATCCTCTCCGTACGAAACACGGTACAATACTGCTTCACGCCGATCTTCTGCTGAGAGGTAATAATTACACCGCTACGATCTTAGCCCAATCGTGCAATGCTCAACTCCCACTCTTTTAGAGCTGAAGATGTTATGCAGCAGAATTACCCTCTGTCGCGTCTTACGACACCCACGGCTAAAATGGGTTGGCGACACACGGGTAAAGCTATGACGGTTTTACAGTACACAAATTATTCTGCAACCTTTGATTACTTACTCTTTATTCAAAGCCTGCAGTCTATAAATTGTTATTAACAGCTAATACGTCTTTCGGTTATCTGTATTTTATTGATGCAATATTATATGCATATTTTATCCCATTACTGATTATTTATTTCTATGATTGCTTTTGGCATTCCTTTATTTATTTATTTTAATATTCTTTAGCAATACGAACAGCGTACACATAAAGCTTATAGTAATTAAATATATACATGAATAGCTTGTTAGCTACGATACGATAGCTACGGTACGATAATATACGTATATACACCAATTAAAGGTATATACAAAAAAACTTATATTATTACATTACTGTTTGCTTAATACAGATAAAGATACAGAAGCATAATCACATATAATAGTGCAGAAAACACAAAAAAATATTTAAAGTAAATTCAGTCGTATTGTTATTTAAATTTTGATCTCTATAAAATAAATCTGCGACTCTGTTTGTCTGTGAAGTATCGTGGCTAAGTCGCCAAACCGTTTTAAATAATGGCGATAGTTTTGATCTTGGCAAAGTGACAGAATCTCGATTATAGTAGGGTACACTTTTTTACTTATTTTAAAAGTTATTTCTTAGGAGGCAACAATAAATTGGTGTATTGATTTAACGATAAGTGAGTCGTTTAATTATATTCAAATGATATATTTCCCAGTATAGTAATGGATTCTAGAATGTATTATTTGCACATTCAAATATCGGATGTGCAAATAATCGTTCCCGTAGGACTTTTGGGTTACAACAATCCTAGGTCTTTTCTTGGATTTCAAAAATCTCTGCCAAAATTTTATCCAAATGAGTCCAGTAGTTTGGAGCCTATTCAATACAAACAAATCTTTCCTCTATATAATATTAGTGTAGATCATGACATCTTTCAAAAAACGGATTCTCAACAATTTAAATAAATAAAACAAATACACAAACCTGCATTACTAGATAGATTGCAAGAATTAATAACTTCCGTTTTTTGCATGTTCACCCATCTCTTTCCCTCACTTGTCCATCCGTATGTCTGTCCCTCTCGCCCGCCACGCGTACGTCGGGATAAGACCGGTTCAATCCGGTTAATGTAAAAATAAACTTTATCTCGATTCAGGTTTTATTTTAACGTTAAACGCTTCTTGGGAATAAATTGCGTTGAAGATTGTGGCGCGAAATATCATTTAGAAAACTTTAAGCCGACTTGGATGACATTTGAATGTAACTTATAACTTTAACTACAAATATAATTATTACAACAGCGTTTTTATCATAGCCACAAGTATACATAATTATGTGAATGTAATGTTACTCAATCATGAAAAAATGACTTTATAAATTGAGAAAAAATGGTCACAATTATAAATCATAACCTGAAAAAAGCATTATTTTTTATTTTCGTCCACGTAGGTAAAATCTCAATAAATCAGATTCAATTTACAAAGGCAAGAAATATGTTTATTACGTATTTAGATTAGATGTTATAGTTCGAAATAAGGTAGCCTTTCTGTTTATTTTTTTTTTAATTGTAATTTATTTTTTATCACTGTTCATAGAAATATTTGTACGAAAAAGTGTAATACAATGCAGGACATGAATAATTGACTACCAGGTTAATATTAAGAATTACATAAAATACACTCACGTAACTCAAATGTTAGTGGAATACAAATACCATTGTATCAGCTCGCAAATCTGTTTGAATGTGCCGATATTGCACAGTGCAGTGCGAGACAGTACACAAATATTTATCGATGGCTATTAAAAACAAGTAATATACCGTAAACAGTTAAAAAATGGATTTATAAGTTGTTATATAATACAATTCAGTGTATAAAATAGGACAACTGAACTAAATTATACTAATAATATTAAAACCTACTTTTCCGCCCGCAGTTTCCTCGTTTCTAAAACGAATTTTCAGGCGATATTACATTTTGTACGACTTTAGAGGCTTATCTATTAATATCTCAAAACTAAAGAACCTATAGAAACTACTATTTCTTTTTAAAAGATAACGGCATCCGTATTTGCTTATGTTTTCAGGATTTTTTTTCTTTTATCCTTGAGTCACATGTATGACTATTCTCATAAAATGTAGCTTTTATGTAACACCTAACACTGATTTATCACCTTATAAAATTTGATCAAAATGTGTCCAGTTGTGTTCAGGTGACATACGCAAATACGGACAAATATAAGAAATTCAAATCAATAATACATCCATATTTATAATAGAAAAATCTATATATTTTTAAATATTAAATGTACACACAGTCTGATTTATTATATGTTTAGATTGGGTATAATAGTTTCCTTTCTTAAGTCAGTGCAATTCGAGACAATAGAGACATCTTAATCGTTATCCATTAATAAAAACGACCATTTCATTATGGAGCTATTGTAAGGTGAGATATGTCTTTAATCGGAATTGGCACAGTGAATTCGATTCGATTTTGAAACTGATTATTCATTTAGTTTTAGCGCACGCAAAAAACAACAACATTCATCAATTTTAAAATTGCCAAAAAATAGAACCGACTTCCTCACTCTAAAAAGTTTTTTTTTTGTGACCTGTTAAATATAATCACATCATCTAGTCACAATTAAATCTCAGAGTAGAGTTTAATCAAAAGTCAAAAATTGAACCAAATAACTAAGAACCTTAGCGCCAGCCACCGAAGCAGCGACGCTTGTATATAGTTATACCATTATTTATACCACTAACTTTACAAAGGTGCAGTAACAACATTTTCAAAGTCTAAAGGCGCGGTTAAGAATTTTCCCTTCACTTCGAGAGGACTCTAGATTGTTTAAATGCAAATGTAATTGCCGACTGTGATGTAATATATAACACTGTATTATAAGGCACTGCTTCATTGGTTCTGTGGTTAGCGAGCCTGGTGCTGAAAGCCAGAGGTCCTGGATTCGTGCCCTGGATCCTGCAAAGAATATGTCTTGGCCTGGTAGGGCACAGAGAATTGATCACTTTACATTTTTTATGTAACAGCGGGCAAGCGGAGCACGTGGTTCACTTGATGATATGTGACCGCAGCCCATGAACATCTACAACAGCAGAGTGTCGTAGAAGCCTTGCCGTCTTGAAGGAAGGGAAGCGTATAAAAAGAGGATTAATTAAGGGAAATTGGGAGACGAATAGAGCAGGATGGGCAAGGCATAGAAGGGAATACAGGCTTTCAGGTAATTACACCGTGCGTGGTGCTGGGCCCAATCGTGCAATGATCGGCTCCCACTCTTTTATTGCTGAAGATGTTATGTATCAATCAACCCTTTGTCGCCTCTTATGACACCCACGGGAAGAAATGGGATGGATACACGTATTCTAACCCGTCGCTACACGGTTTACTTGCCCCAAATAACATATTTATTCAAATAAAATGATGTTGTATTTCATTATTAATTTGTACCTAACATTTCATCCAAATGGGGCCGGTAGGTTCGGAACCTATTCAATACTAACAAACAAACAAATCTATCCTCTTTATAATAATAGTATAGAAGAAGGATTGCACAATGGTGTAATCTCTTCAAACCGCCTATAGGTGCGGCTAAGAATTTATCCCTTCACTTAGAGAGGACCCCAGCTTGTTCCCATGTAAATTAGTAAGCGGCGTAGGTACTTCACTCTAAGACACTGCACTTTGAAAGACATATAGGTGGGTATAATATATCAGATTGAGATTTCAAAATGTGTGGCAGTAGTAAATATTGTTAGTTTATATTTTGTCGGCTATGTACTATTTCGTTCGTAATTCGTTCAATCAATTGATCACAAATGGTATATCAATTGATCGATGTGTGGGGTGTTTATCTATGCAGAAAATAGGGAATATAAAGTAAGCGTAGTAGAAGCTGAAATACTTCAAAAAATAAGGAGGAGGTACTCAATTCGACTGAACTTTTTTTATGTGTGTTACCGCATATCTCCGGTATTTATGAACCGATTTTTTTTGCATTCGAAAGAGTTGAGGGTACCTGAGGCTTTTTGAAAACGTCAAAAATAGTGCAATCACTGTAGGATTTAAACACTACAGACTATGTGGTACAAACTATGCTTAGTTTGGGACTAGATAGCAATGTGTTAAATGGCCGTATATATTATTTTACTAGCTGCGCCCCAGGGCTTCGCTTCCATGGAAATATCTTCCTCGATAAATGGGCTATCTAACACTAAAACAATTTTTCGAATCGTACCCGTAGTCCCTGAGATTAGCGCGTTCAAACAAACAAACTCTTTAGCCTTATAATATTAGTGTAATTATAAATTACACCTTGCATTAGTGTATAGATTATATATTTTATTTTCATTATTGAGTAAAACCATACCAATACTATTCAAAAGCGCCAAATAGGCATAGCAAGAATTTATTCCTTAACTTCGAGAACATTCCATGTGTTCTATGCAAATATTCCACTGTGGTAACATCAGTTGTAAATTCCCTTATTTAAGAGTGTATTTAAACACTTTATTCGAGAGTTAATGTAATTTTATTGCTAAACTTAGCTTATCTGTGTGTGAAATTGTGAGGTTGAATGGGTCTTGAATATAGATATTTGCTTTGTTTTAATTTATTTACATTAAAGTTTATTTTATTGTAAAGGCATTGTTAGTCACTGAAAATTTTCTAGACAGTGTTTCTCTAAACAAGCTTAATTTAAAAACCCGATTGCGTTATTAATGAAAAAAAGTAATCCTTCCTTTTGATTTGATTTGATTTGAATTCCCAGCGCCACTCTGAATTTTTTTTCAGCCTATGTCACTGTCACAAATATAACGAATCCAAAAACAGCTCACTTGTCAAAATCCGTCCAGCCGTTTAGGGTGTAGGGCGTGACAAAGAAATGGACAAAAAAAGAAACAAAATACAAACATACAAATATACACATGAAAAACATATCCTCCTTCTGTCGCAGTCGGGTAAAAAGATGAGCTAACACCTTGCTCTATACACGGATATTTGTTAATTGTTAGTAAATTGTATTTTAATTTTTAACTACTAAACCAATTGGATAAAATTGTTATTCGCAAGCATTGGAAAAAAGTTCGTGTAAAATTGTTTCTGAACACGTGACCGATTATTACAAACTGTAATTATCGAACATTTTAAGGTATGTGAACCATTTTAGTTCACTATTTAAACGTCTATTAACAACAGTTATTTTTTTTTCAATTATTAAAAGAAATTAATAATTCCTTTCCCGTCCTGTCCTCTCCCAACTTCCTGTGATTATTCCTCTCCTTATCCCCTTCCTTCAAGCCGCAAAAAAAACATATGCCTTGTCAGCTAGCCAGCCTGCCAGCTATAACATAAAAAAGCTAGGAAACCTTTCTCAAAAACTGTTTATACCTAAAACATGTTTATTCGTTCACTACTTTTGGGTACGCACGTTCTTAAAGTTACGGAGGGACTCAGAGTCTCAAACGGAATATTTAACGAACGGCGTTTGTTTCAAACAAATGTATCTCTATGGAGAAACGAAGGTATTTTATGTAGACCTGTTTCTTAAATTACATGAATGAATAGTAAATAATTCCAATATTGACATAAAACATATTTCTTAGTTACTTATTGAATTATTTTGGGATACGGTTTAGATATTTGTAAGACAATATACAAAATTTATTTGCTTGAAATAAGGAAAGAAAATTGGGCGTTTGGTAAAGGTATAGTTCACAATCTCAACAAATAGGAAACTTTTATTTCATTTTAAATAAATTACTTTTTAAAGGATTTTAAACGCGCTTTATTATACATTATTTACACAAGCACTTTACCACGTTTGCTGTAAAGTGCTCCAAAAGTTTATTTAATATGGAAAGTACTCGCGTTAAAACAAACACAAGAAAACTTTTATTTCCATCACCAGCCATACCACTCACATTACAATATCCATCATATACTAATTTTCTACTCGTGGGGATCGAACCCACACCCTCCGGCGCAATAGACCATTGCTGTATCCATTGCGCCAATCGGGTCGTCCACAATTGAATATGTTTTTAAAAATAAAATAGCATTCACTAACCGACATTTCAATTTAAATGAATAGTGTAATAAAATTACTAAATTCTTGAAAAATGTCATCCCGCTCCTTATTTGAAACAATTCCATAAATTTGGTGTTTCACGCGAACGAAGCTACGGGCGGAAAGCTAGTTAATTAAATAAATAAATATCTCTCACCCTAACATTGAAGACAAACCTGACAAAGCCACGGTGATAGCTAGTCTGTAAGGGTTGCCACATCTATACTAATATTATAAAGAGGAAACATATTAAAGGATTTTAAATGCGGTTTATTATACGTAAAATAATGTATAATAAACCGCACTTAAAATCCTTTAAAAAGTATTTTATTTAATATGGAAAGTACTCGCGTTAAATAAACACAAGATTATACTAAGAGAAAGCATTTTTTTTTAACATGTTTGAGAATATATATTGTCTGTATCTCTGTCTCCTCTTCACGCCAAAACCACCGATTTGGATGAAATTTTGAAACGTGAGAATGGAAATAGGATAGATTTTATTCTGGAAATCCCACGGGAACGAGAGATATACCCGGAAGAAACCGCGGGGCACAGATAATTTACTATTTAATAATAATTTAAAAATTAGTAGGAAGTAGGATGGTAGGATTAGTAGGTAGTAGGAAGTAGGATAAGTAGGATTTAAACTTATTTTTAACCCACATTGTATAGAAGAAGGCGACAACCCTACAAGTGACGCGGCTTAATTAAAGCGTAAAGATTAAATAGAGGTCAGAGGTTGCTAAGATATAAATTAGGTAAATAATAGAATCCAGTATTGGAAGTTCTGAGCAATAACAAAGATATTTAGTGCGTATTTTGACCACTTAGTGTCGACAATTGTGGTGTTATTGTATTGTTTTATTCATTCTTTATTGTATTAAAAGTCTAATAACTGTATTCTAAAAAGTTACATTATTTTCACTTCCACTCAGTTTTTTTATTTATTTAACTTTTAAATGCACTATACAATAACATAGTTAAAAAAAGAGAGAGAAAACAAGATTGTTGATTACACAATATAGTACATTTGGCGCCTTATCACTTAGTAGTGATCTCTACCAGGCAACCAGGTTCATGTCAAATATGACGTATTTCAATCGAAAATTCATGATTGCAGTAACATAAAAATATAATTATTAATAAATAGATCGGGTAACGGAGTTGTTAAATGTTGATCTCCGAGATTTTCTTAGCGTGAGTGGACGTGAGTTAGTATTATTTCCGATTAAGAATGTAAATTTTCGTTGATAGAGGTTGAGTGAAGTCAAGGAATGATCAAGATACGTATTAGCACAGATTAGAGAATAAAAGGCAGATGTAGTGCTGCCGAACAAAGTAGTCTATTGGTACATATTCACAAATTTTTAAATTAAAATATAACTTTTATCTGGTTACCAATGGGTGCTGGTTTGATCCCCAGGAGTAGAAAATTATGATTTGATGAACATTGTTACTTTCTACTGTTAGATGTTGTTTTATCTATAGTATGTTCTATGTATGTATTAACAAAAAATATGTTTATCAGTTGTCTAGTTTCATATTTGTTTACTCAGTTTGAGTTAAAATGGCGATTGTGTCATATATAATTAAAAAAAACGTAAAACAAGTACAAGGTATTGTTGATTATTGATAATTTACTTAAAAAGTAATTGCAGTCTTGTTTGTTAGCTTCAGTATAAAAATGTTATGAAATAAAATTTTTCACATAACACAATAATTATTTTTCAAGTACCTACAAAACATTGGAAATAATCAATAAACAACGTTCCATACACTTTAAAATTACATTACTTAACTCAATATTTTTATGAAAACAGTTTCAACATTTTAATTTTAACTAAAACGATACACATTGCATGCTCATCTCCACGGCTTAACTCAAAATTATTTCACACATAACTAGTCGTTAAAAAAAACATGTAACGCATCTTAACAAAAATTTAAAATAATGGAAAATAATGTCAGTAAGGGTTGCCAGCTCAACTTTTTTGCCTCCCCATTTATAGGGGTCTGGTTATACCCTTGCATTCTATTTTCGTATGAAGGAATATAACGATTTTTATAATACTTACAAACTATAAAAAAATATTATTTGCCAGATAAACACCTTCAATTCTTAACAATATTATCCTCGCTCTAGGCTTAGCCTGTCTCGCGGAGCCTTATAATGACTATAAAACTATTGAAAGTTGTTTAGTTATACATTTTATTAATAAGGTACAATTAATTTGTGTAAACCTTAAGGGCTTATCACTACTTGTAAAATAAATAATAAACAAAACAAAAGCTCGTTCACGTATTGCAAGTGTCTAGTTTTATAAAAAAATCGTTGTACCCATCTAAATTTGACAAACACATAGCAACACAATCATCCGCCATTTTGAATTCATCCCGCGCAAAATGGCCGCCCGTGTGATACGCGTATTGCCCTTCTTAATGCGGCGATAAATGTCAAATTGCAATCGTTGCTGCAAAAATAACGGTCTATACAAGGCTACGTGTTCTGAACGAGTAATTAGCTTTTATTTGGCTGTGTTATTTTTTTCTAACATAAATTGGCTTCCATAATTGCCCACAAACGTTTATGCCTTATTGCTATACAGGTACTTTTGTTGGCAATAAAATCCATATGCGTAGCAATTGGAAATGTCTTACTTACAACGCGTTTTTTGAAATGATACCGCGTATAGTAAAGTTTACCTGAAAATAGAGGCAAAACTAAATATTAATTTTACATATTTTATAGCGAATTAACAAATTGCCTAACCTTCTCATAAACCTGTCTATCATAATCAGAAATATTTTTTTCGAATCTTTACTGTAGTGTCGAAGGTATTTAAAGTTAAAACAAATAAACATCATATTACAATATGAGAAAATACATCGCCTCTTTGCTTCAATACTGTGGTATCTTGAAAAACCTAATTTTACAGGAGAGCATTTCTTAACTTTCAATTAATCATTGTATTAAATTGAATAAATGTTTTAAGTCAATTTAAGATTAATTACAAATATTAATGAATAAACTTCCTGGAAATATAAATATGCCCTGGTAATTTAATGAAATTGACCATTAATTGGTATGTTAAAAAAAAGCGGAAAATATGTCACAGTTTCCCTGAAAATGTGTGATACAATGAGTGTTACAATTTCATTTATCACGTTGTAAATGATATTCATTTTGATATTTTACAGGGTTATATACCATTTATATATCATTCAAACGTTGATGAAGAAAAGACTTTATATAATTTGAGGAATATTTTTTATTACTAAAAGGAGTTAAATTGCACCAATCACTAAATAAATCTTAGTAAATCAAATTATTAGTGGAATTCACAAATTACTAAATATTAAATAATCAGTCAGGCTCATATCTTAACCTTAATTTTTGGTTATAATAGCATTTCACAGAATAAATTAAAATGGCAACTTAAAATAGGAAAAAAATCTTAGCCATCAATGTACTGTCTTTTAGAGTTAGCTCTTATGTAGTGCGATTCAATTTTTGGTATTGCTTCTATAAATCTTCTAACGCGCTTTTTAATGCTTTCGTCCACTTTGTATCGGTTTTCATGACATTAACTTAATATTGGAATTTAGGCAACATTGAAAAGCAGTGGTCCTTTATTGCAAACAGTGTGGAAGCCGTTATTCCGAAGCATCGTTACATAAAAGTTGATTTCCAAGGAAATATTGCACCAGCTCGTGAAAATAACAACTGTTTTTTTCTTATTGTGAATGGTGTAAAGACTAGAGTATGTAAATTGTTTTTTAAGAATACTTTAGATACGATTAATAACCGACATATTGAGACAGCTTTAAAGAAAAAGATTAAGGTAGCAACATTTCTGCTATGAAAGACAATCGCAGATATCATTGTAGCCTTGTAAATTGGGCTACAATGTGGATCAGTTGACTCCTGGTGATGGCGCTAACACCACACGGTTCATTTTGTGTTAGCATCATTTGTGGTACTTGAATATTATTTTGTGACATTCCCTTGTCTGAGGTAGGAATTTCGCGTAATATATTGTCATGGTTACTGGAACTAATATTCATCTCTTCTTTATCAGTGTTTGAAGCACTTTGATTACGGTATCTTGCTTCCACAGGTTCAAAGTTTGGGTCTTTCTCCGAATCGTCGCTGTCTGTAATCAATTTTCATGGTTTTACTTATAATATATTATCAAGATTATGAAATGCATTAGATCTTACCATATAATATTACCTTCATAAAAATAAATTTTTGATGGCTTGTCCGACGAGCTGTCTGATGAACTACCTGACGTGTCACTAGAAGAACTACTCTGGAACTTTGAGTTGCTGTTGCAAGTTCAACAAATCTCTTAGACCGCCATCCCATTTGAAAAAATAAGTCGAAATAGTTATTTGTTTTAGCATATACAACGCAATATTTAGGAATATTTCATGTCAATATATTTATTTTTTTTGGAAAAACGAAACATTTGCAAATATAAAGGAACTTGTTTTAGATATTAAAAAAGTTTCATCATCTACAACGTAACAAACTAAGATATCACAAAGATAACTTGGAATTTTTTCGGCAACAATGCGACATAAGAATATGTACGAACCGATATTTCACTATAATATTTCAACATAACTGTGTCAAGTTTACATATCACATTATAGTATAAAAGAGTATTATTGAATTAAAACATACCTTTGCAAACTCACTGTGATATTGTCGTGATGTCACGTTCCCGCTGAAAACCAAGAGCACCGTCGCTTTTATGTGCGCAGTGACAACTGTCTTATTTCATTGTCGAATCAAATCATCACGAAGAAAGAGACAACGCGATATCGCGACATATCACAGTCGCTCTCACTCTTTCGATCATAGCTTCGCCATTAATGACGTAAAAGATACCGCGTTTTTAGAGAAAATAAAATCAAACACGGCGATTTCAATTATCAAATAAAAAAAAAATCAACTTTTCCAACTTATCACATTATTGAAGCAAAGAGGCGACATATATACGGCCGTTTTCAATATTCTATCTATTCCTTGTTTTGCTAACTAAAGTCAGACAAATCTATCTATTTGCACTTACTTTAATTTCAATATCCTACAGACGGATACATTTGCTATGACTTTTGTCTATCTATTGTCAAATAATTTGACATAACAATCTATCCATAATCATTGATACATTATTGAAAATGGCCGTTAGTCTATCGTCGTATAAATTTTCGCACCTAAAACGTGTTTAAAATGCATAAAACAGGTAATGTCACTTCACGGTATTTAACAAAGTATCCATAGAAGTATGATCTACAAGCGGAAACTATAGATAAATGTGTTTACGGTTGTTATTAAAAATAATTGCATCGATATTACGATCGAAGCTATAGCGTAACTTTAAATATTTTCCAATACAATTAAAGTGTCATTTGGTGTGATTTATTATTACCTGCCTTGATACCTTGTTTTTTATTGTTTGCGCTTTATTTTTTTAAACAGTTAGAATAGAAGACCCACTTCACCTCATGTAAACTGATTATCTTTGATCTATCTTGATTATATCGTTAAATTCGCGGTTTATAGATCATTAAAAGGTAGCCAATGACCTAATTCAGCTAAAAGCCTTTTTATATGCAAATTATCGGCGGGTTTGATTCTCGGCTAGATAAATTAATTTTTCAAAAACTTATAACATAGTTTTATGTTTGATCAAAATCAGCTCAGGCCTCTTAGAATTTTTCTCTCAATTTTTCACTTAGTGACTGAATGGCAACTACGCGATGGGAAAACAAAGAGAGGCAGGAAGGTAAAGAGCAGGTTAGATGACATTAAAGCAAATCAAAAAAATACAGGATAGATCTACGTGTCAATAGGTACGCTGATCAAGAAAACAAAATCAGATGTGAAAACTGTCTAAATAACATTTATAAAATCATCTATCATAGAGGCTTCATAAAAAATATAACAAAACAATTTAACCATCGCAATTCAAACTGCAATCGATCTCTCTTAAAGTATCAAGTTCGAAGAATCTCAATCACCGATATTACGAAAGTCAATATCTTTATAACTTTGAGTTTAAAACTTTGAGATTTTTCTACAAGTTTTCGAGAAGTTTGTTTGCTATACATACAGCAGAACTGGGGTGATATTGATATTCATTATTTTCGATAACCGTTTATATCACTTGCTATATCGAAATGAATTCTACTATGCGATGTTAATTATTTTGGAAGGGATTTGTTATTCATTTATATTTAGTTTATAAAAGAAAGAAAGTTGGAATCATGGTTAGCTTTATCACCAAAATTATTGCTGTGCCCTGTGATTTCACTGGTACTGATCAAAATCCTTTATCATCGGATGCCTACGTCAAAACATCTACCTACATCCCAAATTTCAGCCCGATCAGTCCAGTGGTACGGGCTGTGCGTTGATACATCACTATGTCAGTCCGTCACCTATATTATATTTAGATTTAGCTTGCCCAAGAACGTCATCGTTTCGAGCAAAAATCGTCTACATTAATATAATTAAACCTCATACCTCTTTAAAAGTGCAATCAATCTCTTTAAAGTATCAAAGTTCGAGGAATCCCAGTCACCGATATTGCGAAAGTCAATATCTTTATAACTTTGAGTTCAAAACTTTGAGATTTTTCTACAAGTGTTCGAGACGATATGTGATTGTAGACCGTTTATCTTGAAAATATTTATCTGAAAATATTTATAATTTGAAGTATTATAATTAAACTTAAGCAATATATGTTAAATCTAGACAAGTAAGCTAGTCATAGAGAAGTGATAGATACTAAGAAATTTTAAATGTCTATATCTTATTTTAAGTGAACAATGTTCTTATGAGAAATAAAATTTTTTAAACCCAAACCCAAGTGTGTGTATGTTCCGTTAGACAAAACTGGTGAAATTATTTATGACGTTATTATCATGTCTTCTACACTTCACAGTAGGCAAAGCTCCCTTTAAAATTTTATTTTTATTTTATTATTTTAAAGAAAACTTACGGCTACAAATATACTACAGTTTAAAAATAAAGCCAATTATAAGTCTTCACATATACAAACTATCAATAATAATTTGGTAGGAAGTACAATTGTCAAAAGAGCTCCTAATTATTCAAGCGAAGAATTCCTTGCTTATGATGTTTTTAAGATTTGACAAAGAAGTATGAAAAATGTCGATACCACCTTTCCGGATGTAGCATTATAAGTACAACACGATCTGATGGGGAACGAATTTTGGCGTTGCTATTTATTTATTTTAATAGCAACACAAACACAATAAAGCAATACAAAAAACATTTTATATATCATAAAAGTAGAATTTAAAATAACTGTTTATAGTAATGTGTTGACAAAATGTTTAATTAATAGACATTGATAATTCCGTTGAATCAATATATTGACAATTCTTATTGCAGAAGCAAAGCAAACGCGTTATATAAAAGACACATACGGTTTCAATTGGTCTAAGCAAGTAGGATACAGGGTATATAGGATAATATTTGTTACCAGCGTTTAACACAAACATGTCTAGATTCGTTGAAAAGCAATATGACGAAATAAACAAAAATCGATATCATAACGGCGACCGGCTTGACCACAAAAATCTATCATATCGATATGTAACTCGATAGTGTTGTATCTAGTCGATATGTAGTCGATTGGAAAGAATCGATATCTGTTGAAATAGACACACTTGCGGTCAATACTAGTGATGCACGAACTTTCATGTTTTATCGATAAAAAGTAATTAAGATGTTCGCAATATTTAATTATAGAACTCAGCAGAACTGAGAAGCCAGTTAATGTAAGTTACATTAACTGGCTTCTAAGTTTCATTCGTACTCAATCATTTATTTCTCATAAACGAATGCTTTTTTCCTATTAAATTTCGTATCAATTCTTTATTTTCTCTCTTGGAAGTTGGAAGTACTACTATTAATACAGTGGTTATCTCCTGACAAATATATAGATTACCTGCATAATATGATGTATGAACATCGTAACTAAATTGCACATAGATTTCGGATAATACAGTAATTACTAAGATTTATATATATATATATGCTTTAATATATATATATATTATTCTATGCTTTCTATATACTTAACTAGGTACGGCTCGCGTTTTCACCTGCGGATATCTGTTTTCCCTATTCCTTTGGTTTGGATCAAAATCCTTTCGTAGCGGATGCCTACGTCATAATATCTACCTGCATGCCAGATTTCAGCCCGATCCGTCAAGTGGTTTTGGGCTGTGCGTTAATAGATCATTATGTCAACCAGTCAAACAGTCACTTTTGAGTTTTATATATACAGATTGAGATAATATTTATTTAGATTAAATATCAATATCGATATTTAATAGGACATCACTAATCATTACAAAGATCTCTCCCGACCACTTTAGCATTAGAATACACAGTGAACATCCTTTTATTAATCTCTATTTCTCTGCTTTATTATAAGTATTAAAAATATATTTTATGTATAAAAAATCATAGGTAATATGTTTAATAATAAATGTTTTTTAGTAAATATCATAATTATAAAATTATAGGGTACGGTGGTGTCTTAAGCTACAAGTTACAGAACTGTATAATATAATGTTTCGTCTAAAGCCCCCTCTACACATCAGCAGATGCATAGCCGAACGTCATCAGTCAATATTGTCGCTGTGTCATATTTGCAAAATAACTCACCTGAACTACCACGCCCCGCGGTTTCACCCGCGTATCTAACTTCTGATCCTGTAGGAATCCCGGGAATAAAAAAGCCTATAAGTTATTCTGAACCCTTGCCTATATCTATACCAAGTTTTATCATAATCGGTTCAGTAGTTTTTGTATGAAAGACTAAAACACACATACATACATCATCACAAACTTTCGCATTTATAATATTAGTAGTATTAATTCCGAATAAGTTTGAGTTTGCTTTAATCTGTATATCTCAGTAATGAATGTTAAGCTGGATTCTCACTATATTATTACTAAGCTTTATTTACTAATGGATTAATACACTATCTCTGTACAATACGCATTAAATTATTACATAAATTTAGATATGTAGCAATTTCGTACAATGATTAATATCGAACCTTATACAACACTCTTATCACTAAAAGCAATACCTGTCAGACAACCTAGGTAAAGTTGCTATTAGCTAAAATAGCAAATAGATATATTAAATTTCTACTTCCTTACCTATCGTTACAGAACCCTGAGTAAAATGCAGCTATCATAGTATTTTCTTATTTTTGTTTTAGCGCGAGTACTTTCCATATTAAATAAA
>LQNK01000010.1:140629-165248 GCA_001586405.1 Phoebis sennae
AGGAGGATAGCCTACAAAAAAAGCAGACAAACAGGCCGACAAACATGCAGACATGAAAGAAAAAAAAATATTAATTCCGCCATCTGTATCCTCTATCTATGGTTATAATTTTTTTTGTACCAACTATGCTAAAGCACTGATATTGCCTAATTTAAGCTTGATTGATAAAATTTTATTACTTAACAATAATGTTATCAACTTAATTAATATATAAATACTCTTAGGTTCGACTTTGTATGAATTTGATAAACATAGTTTAAAATAGCGCAATGGATACAGCCACGGAATAGAAAAAACAAGTGGAAGTGCTTCTTTAGTATGAGAACCAATGTCGCCAAACTCACACATTGACAAATTAAATCGTACAATGCATAGAAAAGAAGCAATGTCAAAAATTGATAAAAAACATTTCGGTTTAAAATCGTATTTATTGTTATTTAAAATGAAGTCTTTTTGTATGACGGTAAGGTAGTAATTAGTTTATCTGTTGAATCAATTTTCCACCTAGAAAAAAGGTAAAACTATTCATCGCTAGAGGGCGATATTATAAATTCATTAAATTTTGATCTTTAACACCTTTTAAATAAATGTTATATTTACGGTACAACCGTTTGACACTCAGTTGTCATTTTGCTACTCACCCAGTGATTGATCGTATCGATAACTACATGTCGATATTAGTTAAATTTCCACTATTACCGAAAAATAATTAAACATAAATTTAAGAACTCCAAGAGGAGGAAGTCATCCTAACTGATTCCTTAATTAATTTGTCTTATAAATTAATATATATTTTAATACTACTTATTTTCAATTTGTTTTTGTGGTTTGCAGTGTTACATTTTATACGATGGTTCGCATACGATCCTTCGTATGCGAGTCTAATACTCTTTTAGCTGATTGTATTAAATTCAAGTATTGTTTTTACATTATTAATTTCACTTATTTATCGATATCAACAAATTTGTCACATCCGTCATCGAATCTTCTAGAACTTATATCATTTGATTGAGGTAGGTATTAAAGTCAATTATGTACTTTAAGTCAACAGCATAAGGTATTTTTTAATTTAAAAAAAAATACAAATTTGTGATTTTCACAATAATTTACATTTTATTGTATTAAAACAAACTTTTATATTTGCCGGTGATAAGATACATCGCCATGAGACTTATTTATTAAGCTGGATCCTTTTTACAATTTATAATTGCGGAATAACGCCTGATTTCAATATATTATATCTGAAGTCGGGACGTTATGTCACATCAAGTAGCGAATAGCGACTGGACCGATGTTGTACAATAGTACAAAGTTAAAAGTCGCAGGCTAGAGCAGCAGGGCACTTGCACTTGTTTTTTCTATTCCGTGGATACAGCAATGGTCTATTACGCCGGAGGGTGTGGGTTCGATACCCACGAGTAGAAAATCATAATGTGATGAAAATTGTTACTTTCTTCTATCTAGGTGTTAACTTATACTATATGTGATTGATAAAATTTTATTACTTAACAATAATGTTATCAACTTAATTAATATATAAATACTCTTAGGTTCGACTTTGTATGAATTTGATTAACATAGTTTAAAATAGCGCAATGGATACAGCAATGGTCTATTACGCCGGAGGGTGTGGGTTCGATCCCCACGAGTAGAAAATCATGATGTGATGAAAATTGTTATTTTCTTCTGTCTAGGTGTTTATTTATATATAGTATGTTTGTATTTACAAAAAAGTATGTATAAGCATGTGTATCAGTTAAATCTAACTTACATAATACAAGCTTTGCTTAGTTTGGGGCTAGATGGCGTAGTGTATAGTATTATATTATCTGTGGCGTAGTATTAATTGTCCCTGAATATTTATTTATTAAGATAAACTTAAAACAGTGGCATTTCTTGGGTTACACAGTAACCGATAATTTATATCAGGAACATA
Source organism: Phoebis sennae (assembly GCA_001586405.1). Classification (NCBI taxonomy): domain Eukaryota; kingdom Metazoa; phylum Arthropoda; class Insecta; order Lepidoptera; family Pieridae; genus Phoebis; species Phoebis sennae. The sequence goes on from LQNK01000010.1 coordinate 142,566, forward strand.
TTTTATAGATAGTCGTAATCTAACGCCATACCAACTGTATACCAGAATTAAACAGCCTGCATTAAGCAACTGTCAAAAACCAGTTCTAGTAGCTAAAAAATTAAATATTACACGTCATATTTTACTGTCGATACAAATCTATACAAACTTTCTTACAAAACCGATAACCAAACAAAAATAAACTTTACTGCTTTGTAATAAGGTTGCATTACAAAAATTTCAATGGTTAATATAAGATGGTATCTCTATTGTTTTCAAGAACACGGCTTAGATATCTAAAAACTTTTTGTATCAATTATTACCCTCATTAATGATTAGATTAATGATACCGGAGAGGTCTTTGAAGTAATTCAATAAATGCCTTGAAATGTTTATTGTAAAATGTTATTAAATAAATGAAAGGTATTAATCGTAATAATTGAAATAGATGAAAAGCATGTCATTATTCTTATACGGCTTTGATAAGGTTGATGGAGTTTTTATTAATTATTTTAGTTGGACTAGGAATTAATTTTGGGTTGGAATGGGCTGTATTGTTATTGAATGTTAAGGATTAGATTGAATTTATACAGAGTTGATAAATCGACGTTACAGGATGTGATAGAGGACTAAAAGTGTACGGCACTTGGAGTCCTCTATAATAAAATATATTTTTGTTCCGCGAAAATGCATAGGTTACGAGATATTCGAATTGTGTAAATTTTTATTATAATCCATTCGATAGTTTAGGAGGAGATAACGTAAAAAGATAGCAGACAAATAGGCCGACAGACAAGCAGACTTGAAAGAAATAAAATATATATTGGCCTACTGTAGCCTCAATAATACTATCCTAATATTTTTTTACATACCAACTACGCTGATATTGTAGTCTACTTGAGTGGAATCGCGGGCAAAATCTTGTAAAACATATAATAGCACGAAGAAAAAAGATTGTAGATATACTATATGTGATTGTTAAAATTTAAAAGGAGGAAGTGTTAGGAAAATTAGGGACGCATATGCCAAAGAATGACCTTTGAAAATCTCTTCTCAAACGATTTTATAGACACGTGACTTCCAAATGGAAATTTTCGAGCCAATAAGTTTACAATGAAATTTCTCATAACGCGATGGGTTTTACAAGCCTCACGCGGATCTCTGAAAGTGCGGAAATTGTACTGAAACCGTAAAAGAGACATAAAAGCAGGTCATCTGTTCGCGAGAAATATGAGAGAATTCGTGGTACACTTTGCGTTATTAAATTTTTGTATTTTGACATAATTTTATTAGAAATGCTTTACCGGTAGTTTGATAACCGTGTTACGGAGAACACCGGTTTCAATCATATATTTAATATTAATTTTTATTTAAATACATTTTCAGATTCATTTAACAATACACTAGTCCCAATCTGAGACAAGCTTGTACGTTGGAAACTGGATAACTGGTAGACATACTTAAACATATTTTTTGGAAATACAGACATACTATAGATAAATTAACACCCAAAAAGTAAAAAATTACAAATGAAAAAAGTTCAGTAGCTCTAATCGCTACAAGCGATTTCTTACAGACAACCGGAGAGTAAAGGAACGATTGCATAAGAAGAGTATCAATTGCACAGCAGATTAAAAAGAAAGTTAGAAAAGAACACACCTACCTTTTATACCAGTAGACTTACGCCTTGTACGATATTGTCCGTTATTTCTTTCTTTCTTACTTTCTTGAAGTAAAAAAACTCGTTTAATATTTTTACTAACTGGGCATTAACCAATTAAAGGTTTAAGCTTTTATTTCCAACGAAACCTTGGGCTACTTCACGTCACCTCTTTATCATGTCTGTATTAGTGAGTAGCTAACACTCGAGTCTACAAAGCTGTCCTCGTTAGCCCATTGTATTGCCAATAACCAGAACATGAAACTGTGGAGCTGTCATTTTGCACAATTTTATGCAAATGCAACACTGGTCCATATATTTGATATTGTAAGTTTTATGACTGTTTTGTTACTTTTGTGAGTATGATTCCATTTTTTTTTATTGCTTACTAACTGAGCTCCGCGAATTCACTTGCATGTCTCGTTGCCATAGGATTTTCGGAACAAAACTATCCTATGTCATTCCTGAGGTTTCAAAGAATTTCTGTAAAAAAATTCAACCAAATTTAAGTTTAAAAGTACTTTTCGCCAATCATTTTAGTGTTCTCATATATTATATGAATATATTTTTGTATTATTTTTGAGAATTAAAAGCCTTAACCATAAGTATGACAAAAAATATTTATCTACACTAATATAATAAAGAGGAAAACTTTGTTTGTTTGTAATGAATAGGCCCAAAAACTACTGGACCCATTTTAAAAATTCTTTCACCATTCGAAAGCTACATTATCCACGAGTAACATAGGCTATATTCTATAGGCTATATATATTACACTAAGGCAGCGAAGGATCCGATTTATAGTATAAGATAAAATATTTCGTCACCTATTGTTATTCTTAATGTCATTAAATATAAGTTAGTGTACGTTCACCTAAAGTGAACTTTCTTCAATAATACCGTACACGTATGTTATTAAGATAACCAGTAATAATGAATACGCCGTCTTTTATATCGCCGCTGGTTATTTTATCGGACGGTTACTGTGGAAAGGGCTTTTTAATTTAAGGAAATAATATACATTTTTAGATAAATAGTTGCTCTTTCTGGTCTTGCTTATGTCGATTGAATTCTTATTATATACACCTTCCCTGGACTGCCGTAAATATATATATAAAAAAAAAACAAAATTAAAAATAAGTTAATTAAGTTCCGAACTATAGCGTATTTATTTCTTTATTAAGGGTTCTATCGTCATGCGATAATGTCACCCGAATCTTATTGTAAAAGTATAACAGTATTTTAACGAATCTAACAAAAAAAAATACAATCACATTATAGATGTTGATAAAAATATTTACTTTGTGTTATACATTCTAAACAATACACTACTATATAATTTTTCGACTACGTTAAAAATAATTGCCTATATTAATTTATTCAACTTTTCAACATAATTTCTTTTGCATACATTTATTTATTTTACAGTCAACTCCGTTAATAACACTTAACCTTGATTAGTTTCACTTTGAATTGAAAGAAAATATTTGATAACCTCAGAGAACGTAAGTTGAATTTAAATTTAGTTATAAAAGGGGTTGCTTCCACACTTACCAGCTTGTCTCAAAACGGAAGCTTGCATCGAATTCGGTTCAGTACCCGACAATCAGAAATACAACCTTATATGTCACGATGTATTATATTTACGATACAGAACAAATTGCATGGGAATATATTGTTATTGTGATATATTATTAAATTTGTGTAACTGTTGTTTGAAAGTATTTAACATTCTTTTGGGTGTATTTCTCAAAGCTCTATAGTAGGTAGAACTCACGATTAATTTAATTTTTATTAAATTCATATACATATTAAGTATTAAAAAAATATTACAACGATTGAAAAACCCTACATTTTTAACAAGGTTTTTGCTACTAATTTTTATATGCTCGTCAAAGACTGTATTTTCTTGTGTTTTTTTTAATGATAGTACTTTCCATTTGAAATAAAATACTTTTTAAAGGATTTTAGTTTATTATACATTTTTTTATTTTATTTATTATAAAGAATTTCCAACAAGAACACATACATTTGACTTAAACGTAACATGCTTGTATATAAAACTATGTTGTGTTTCTTAAATTTAAGGAAATTACAGCAATCGAAAATAAAAATGAACTCTTATTAACTCACATACTTTAACTTATACATATGACTTTTACTAACTTACATTATTATTAACTCGACTTTTTGAACACTTCACAGCGAGCGTAGGCACGGGAGACTGAGATGACAATTGTCTTAATAACTATGTCAAAAATTGTGTGTCTACCTCTACTTATTACCACGAAGATGGTATTTGGAAAATTGGCTCGGATTCTTTCAAAATTGACTTACACAGAGGACAATCGTCGTGTCTGTCGGTACGCTGTTCTATGATGCTCTTTTATGAGGAATTGTGTTCGCACGTACTGCACTATAATATCTCCTCCGCAGCTGGCTAGTCTCTGTTGAGATTGGCCACCATGGCCGAAATCTTCATGGGAGCTATTATTATTAAATAATCCTGCAAGGTAGAAAAGGTTTCATATCTTCCATATCTTTGTCTATTAACGCCAGGATCCAAGGTGCTGATAAAATTGGCTTGTTTATACCCCATATCAGGGTAAATAAATATTTCGGACTCGAATCACGTATAGGGGAGGACTATCCCTCACATACTTTAAGGTTATTAGCTAGGGTGTGAAATTATTTTCGATATTTTTGGAAGGCAATTATCTTGGTACAAAACGAAGGAAAATATGTGAATAAAAAGTTAACATTACGTAAATAAATAAATAAATAAATAAATATTCTCGGACATTAAGCACAACACCATCTAGTTGTAAACTAAGCAGTAAATGTAGTATTATATGTTCAAGTATTTGTCGTGGTTTCTCATTTATCTGACTTTTTTACAAATATTTATAAGGAGATATTATATAATAACAATGTAGCTTTCTGTAGATCGTTTCCCAGAAGATCTCAGACCATCGATTACAAAGAAACATCTTATTTCTTAGTAATAATATACTAACGGATATAATTCAACCTTGCTTTCGAGTTTACACAATAAAATGTTACCTTTATTTAATGAAGTTTCCAAATATATAACAGTACGATCTAAATACACCAATAATAAATACAGTTTAAAAAAATATGTGGAAGAAATTCATCCTTTGCCTTTTTGAAATGAAATTAAATAAAATTGTGTAATTTTATTTGTGAACATAGGTATTAAAGATGGGATTTCAATAAGGTATAATCCAACTACATTCAGCCAAACAGCATGCAAATATTCTACATATAAAATAATAAAAAGTCATTAAACTATATTAATAAATTTATTCACAAAGTACATTTAATAACTATTTAATTTGATTTATTTTATTGAATAATAGATTCAAATAAATTATTATTTGTACATACAGTTCATAAGGCTACAAATTATTATTTATTTTATACAATATTTGTCAATAATACAATTAATTTACTGAAAATTTTGAAAGTCGGTCAAAAAAACCAACATTATCTCTTCATTTCGTTATACATTTTTGTAATACAAAAAAGTTTACCCATACATCCGTCTATGTTACCTCATTTACGTTAACTTTTATAATTATTTAGTTGGTGTGTGGTCATTAAGAGGTGGAACAAGAAATCGTTTAACAGATCATCAAGGAAATGTTGGATGCACATTAGTGTAAAATGTTAAAAAGTGGGTAAGGGTATAGCTTAGTATGGGCTGAAGCGATTTTTAATAAGGCAAGAATTATTAGGTTTAAGCTAAGCTTCCACGGGTTGGTATCTAATGAATCGCATTTAGGCCTAGTTCTTATAAAGACGAAACGTTATGGTATAACAGATACGAATTATTTTTATTAACGAGCGGTTATAATCAACCAATCAGAACCAAGTTTTGGTAGTTAAGTTAACGCCACGCCTAGACTTACGAATAGTAGGATATTCAACTGTCAATAAGGAAAACGACTCGTTTTATTTTTATTGGAACTGAGCATTAATGTACCGTAGTATTCTTTTTATATATCAAGAAACAAGGGCGTCCACTGCTACGCTTTGTCCGGCCATCACATTCTATACAAAAATGTATTCGATGCGTTCGTGCTGACTGTAATCTTTAGTCTGTAAAAACGTTGATATCCACTATTTTTAATTTAACATGTTTTTACGACCGTGATTGTAACATAAAAAAATAGACCCGAACTCAAGATCTGCTTTACTTGAAATTCGACGCTCTTCAAAAGGGATAAAACTACTTATAATAATACTTTTGTAAATATTTACATTTCATTTGCATTCTTGTAACTTGTTTAAACTATATTTTTATAAATCACAGTCATAACCCTTGTATTAATAAACTAATCATTAGAAAAATAATATTTCCAATATAGCGATATTTATTCTCTTGAAAAGTATCGCTTATTACAATGCTACAACCTTAATGTGTTGTACTTGGCTTTGAATAAATAATTGCGTTTTTTCAATTGTGTTTTAATTATATTTAAACGTGATATTAGTATAATTGCTTTTTAAATTGTTAAAATTAACAGTTGAAACAATGCAGTGTGGGTAAGCACAGTAATTTTCTTTTTTTTTAATTTAAAAATGTGATTTTTCAAATTATTTATCCATTAATTCCCTATTTTTATTTAATAGAATCAGATCTATATCCTTTCTTCGGTATACTTCTGTAAATATTCAAGAAGCAGTAGTAACTTATTAACCTAACGACGGTTTATACTTAAGTTACTATTTTATCCTTACTTATTTACATCATAACCAACACTAAAATTAAACAAAAAAAATAATTAAATATTGTAAATATTTTTCATATAAATTCGTGTCTTATGGCCGTTTTCAATATTCTATCTATCCCTTGTTTTGCTTACTAAAGTCAGATAAATATATCTATTTGCACTTACTTTGATTTCAATATCCTAACGACGGATACAAATGTATCGGCTATGACTTTTGTCTATCTATTGTCATATAATCTGACATAACAATCTATCCATAATCATTGATACATTATTGAAAATGGCCGTTAAACTGTTTATAGCTGGCTAGTCGCATTTTAGTCACATTCTTAAAAAAATCATTCTTTCAAATACATGGAAAACAAAAGTTCTATATTAATTGGCATAAAAGAATTAATATCTCCCACAACAAGACATAAAACTCATACAAAATGTCAGGCATATTAATACCGCGCCCGGGGCAGCAAGTCCACTGCCGGCCTAAATAAGATTACAAAGTACTTGCTGTTTGTTAATCACTGTTGTTGAATTATCTGACCGCTCCTGTGATTAAATGCTTGGGTATGAAAATATTTGACATTAATAGGGAGGGCAAGGGACCGTATATTAATCATGTGAGGTCCGAAAGGGGGGGTGGGGTCTATATAAAATCGCAAAATATCACAAAAGAGGGGGAGGTTTAGTAATAATATGACGTCATATATTATACATTTTTTCGTGATACTTAAATGCTTGGGTACGAACATACTTGACTTAAATTTCAAGGGAAAAACATATTAAATAATGTTATGTTAAAAACATAACTATTTTATATTTCTCAATTAATTATCAAAAAAAAAAGATTAAAAAAATAACAGTCTTACAACAGCTGAGATTTTTCATGTCTAAAATGTTTTTTTTTTATAATTTTCTCTATAGAAATAGGGTTAACCAAATCTCAAACTGCGCACGCTTCTAAAAAAACAGAAAATTGTAGTATATGCGAGCGAAGCCGCGGGCGGAGCTAGTGTATAATAAACCCTTTGAAATCCTTTAAAAAGTATTTTTATTCAACTTATATATTTTATCCTTCATCCTACTAAGATTATAAATGCGAAGTTTGTGAGGGTGGATGTATAGATGGATGTTTCTTTCAGACAAAAACTACTGAACGGATTGGGATGAAACTTGGTATACATATGAAAGATACAAAATACCATGTAAGCTTCAAATTATTAATTTAAATTCCAGAATTACTACGGAATTAGAAGTTAAGCTAGTCAAACCACAAGCTAAGTAAATTCCTTGTTTTAATGAGAATAAATGATTCTTTAAACCTAACTTAAAAAAATCATAGATTAACTTTTGCTGCTAACTGTACACCCTAAATGTAATTTAGATAGGATTAGGTAACTAATTTCACCCGTGACATTAATAAGGAAGTCCACGTTGGTTCATTTCACGACATAAACGACGTACCGTAAAAAATAATGAAAACATGACATATTTTAATAACAAGATGGGGACTTGTTACATCCATCAGTTATTCAAGATTATCTTGTACCATTAATGAACTTTATTATACTTGCATTAATTTAAAACTTTGTTTTAAATTTATTTCTACGTGTATCATTAATTATCTATGTTGTTAAGGTGTAAAATAATATTCTACTTTCTAACATTTTTATAAAAAACCATTATGATAAATCATGACTATAAAATCGTTGCTACTCTCTGCTAAATATTAATAAATAGTAAACAATAGAAATATTGTAAATAATTACATCTGTATACAGCTATACACTTGTTCATATTTATTTTGTGTACCTACTTACTAATAAGGTGAAATTGAAAACAGTTTTAACCCTTTCTCTCCGTTAACTAGGGACCAAAATATCAAGCTATCACGTATATAGTTACTTGAATAGAATTTACCTTTGATTTGTATGTGACACGTTATCTAGTTGTATTTTTTTATATTTATTTTCACTATAAGGTCGGATAACACAGATCCATTTGTTAGTAAAAATGTTAGTCTTATCTGCTAAAGTTAGTATTGATGCTTAAAGCTTATTTTATATCCTTCCAAAAATCTATAGACTTACAATAATAATATATCTATATGCTTTAGATATTCGTACATGAATGGCTATGCGATTAGATTTCATAAATTATGTTCATTATCTGATATTATTTAGTCAATCGTGACCCGTGTTTAAATGCCATAGCAAATATATTTGACAGTGTATTATTAATTTATCTTACAAATCTAGTGAACTGTAGTTAATAGACATCAAATTGAAATTTAAATGGCAATGCCCATTTCGTCAGAGTTAATGGATAATGTTGATCAGCATTTTAAAATAAACCCCGTCGTTACTTATAATAATATGTATCTCTATCTTAAAACAGCCTTTATAATAGGGAAAAGTTATATATTTTTTAATGATTTACACCATAATTCATAACTTCATTTACAGTTTTTGCGTCGTAATTTATTTTATTACCTACTAAACTAATCCATGGTGTACAATGTTAAAGTCAAAGTCGAGGTCGAAGTCAAAGTCATACTCAAAGTTTAAGTCAAAGTCAAAACGTATATGTTCCAAATTGGCCTTTTCGCTTTTAGGAATGTTAAAAATGTTTAATCTACTTTATCCAATATTCTTCTCATAGAGTCTCAATAAACCTCTTGAGAACAAAACCGTAATTAGTCCTCAACCCGTAGAGATGTATCTCGTCCCCGTGTCATGTGGACATGTAACCTGTTACTGTATCGATCAAGGGCTAACACGTTACCGGTGTGCCGATACCATCGTTACCGCTCGGTGAGAAACATGGACACGGAGTAAATTATAGACACTAGTAACAAACAGTTATAAATATTTACTTATAATATCACTGCTGTGCTGATGGGCAGGCCTTTTTGCCACCACTGCGCCTGACTTTTTCTCTCTCCCCTATGTAGTAACTTCATGTAGTATTAAGTAGTAGTAATAAAGAAAAGGTCTTTATATACTAAGGTGGTAAATAAAGCATTTCATTTCATTTCATAACCAGTGTATATACACGTAGTCTATAATTGTGGCCTATTTGTAAAATCCACTGCGAGCATAGTAAGTATACATAAACTACATATTTATAATATTATACCGTATCCAAACCTCATAGATCGTATCTACTGATTCGTCCATCCGTAGTCGTGTGAACTCGTCTCATCACACATTTTGGACAAGTACTAAACGAAACATCATGAGTGCTTGTAATTGGTAAATGGTAACAGAGGAGACTGAGCGATTTGAGCTAAGCGTGCCTATCTAAAAATCGAATCTTTACTTCTATTATAAAGGGGAAAGATTTGTTTGTTTGTATTGAATTGGCCCCGAAACTACAGGAGCGATTTGGATGAAATTTTGTACAGACATTCTTTGAATCCCTAGGAATGGATAGGATAGTTTATCTCGAAATACGGGAACGGGACATATACGCTGGTGAAACCGGATCTTAGCTAGATTATTCATTTCAGTTATTAACGCTTTATGTCGCCTACTTTCTTTGTGTTTTTTGAACTAAGTTTCACTTCTCAAAATGGTTGCCTGGAATAAATAGCTCGTAGCCGCCATTAGTCCATTATTTTTAAATTACTTTAATCGGGTGTAAAATAAAGTGTTTTCATTTTATTTCATATGTGTTATGTATGAAGAAAATGTTACTGCTTTTCTCATTATCCCAATAATTTATAGTAGAAGTAACCAACCTTGTTAGACGATATAAATTTCTATAGTATTCATTAAAACAACTAGAATAAATTCTCCATCCAGCTATATTTTATTAAAGTTCTATACGCTCGCAAGCTTTTATCATTTCACAAAGTGTAACGAAGTTAGGGTGTATTGCATTTATTAAAAACAGTTACCAATATCTGCTATCTATTGATAAAATATTTTCTATTTTTAAGCTAGAAATTTTCTATGAAATATTTTTAGGGCGAATTTATTAACGACTGTTAAAACGTGAACTTTATATTGAGTTTATTTTTAGCGAATATTTTTTTTTGACTCGAGAATGTAAAACTCTGTTATTATATCAGTGAACATGCCTATGCCTAGTTTTTTAAAATCAAGAAGATTCAGAGCATTTAAAATCTTCACTAATATTATAAAAAGGAAAGTTTTGATTTTTTGTCTGTTTCTTTGTTTCTATGAATTGAATAGGCTCCGAAATTATTGGACCGATTAAAAAAATCTTTTTTCCATTGGAATCCTACATTATCCCTGATGAACAAATAATATGCGAAGCCCGCGAAACAGCTACTTTAAAACAAACTTATCCGTCTTATAATAGGTAATGCATTTTGATACTCTATTGAGACATGGCAACGATAGAAGTAAATTGCGTAAAAAGTGCATCTGTTCTTTTTTTTCTTTGCTCTATACAAATCAAACCTCATTATTTTTTAAAGTCGGTTAAAAACGACCGTAGCGATAATAATCGTCTACAGAAATTAATTTTAGTATAATTTCTTTTTAAGTATTCAGGTATTTTTAAGGTTCTGTAAAATTTGGAGAGCTAATATAGTTCCTCGTACAATAAACTAGCGAAATCTAACATAGAAACATTAATTGCACATCAGTACCAATACAATTGCGTATCTATAATGTACAGGAAATGTCGAATAGTAATCAAATAATCTAAGAAATCACTTATCTACGCCCACGTTAGAAATTATCACCTTTCGGCGTCTCAAACGTTGTACAAACCCGATATGTATCAGATCACGACTTTTACATTATCGATATGATAAGTGATGTTATCTGATTTCATCGATGACATGATTACTTCAGAGTGATCTACGTTGCGTTGCGTTGTCACTGCGTTAACGCTGCGACGCTTAAATTATGTTATGATAGGCTTCATTAATGGACGTTGGAGTAAGGATATTGCGCTGTGTCGTCGAAGCTCCGATGCTTTTGTGCGGTTGTTTGGTTTTTCGACATTTGTTATGCCAGAGCCAGAAAAGGATTATGACTTGCTTTAACAAACAAACAATATAAATCGGTCCAGTAGTTTTGAGCCTATTTATTACAACCAAACAAACAAAGAAAGTTTTCCTATTTATAATTTTAGCGTACACATAAAATGAAACGAACGTTGAATGTGATGATGCGTTTTTTATAGTGAAGAAGCCTTACTCTTATGGTGTATTGTAAATTGAATATTATTAACTTTGACTGAAGTAGATTTTCGGTGAATATCTTTTTTTTATCTTAAAGTAGATAAGCGGAGTATGCGGTTCACCTGATGTTAAGTAACTGACCGCAGCCCATAAACATTTGCAACATAAGAGTCTCGCAGATGCGTTACCGACTTGGAGGAAGGGGAAGGGATACAGAGAGGATTATTGATAGGAAGTTGGGAAAGGAATAGATCATAGGAGAGGAATGGGATGGAAATACAGGTTACTTGACATAAATTAGTAGTTTTCCCTCAGCCACTAAAGGAATAAAAAGTCCAAGTTTAAACAACGTTATATCGAAGTGCGAAGGTATTTTATCATTTAACCTTTCGAATCGAACAAAAGTTTGTCTTGGAGTTTTGTTATCGATTCCGCTCACAGCCCAATACTGAGTTTCGTTGGATATAAAGTTTGGATACTGGACACGGCCTGCTTAGAACTAACAAAAATGGGTCACAGTTGTAATAAAGCGAGAGAAGTTATATAGCTGTTGCTTGACGTAATTTTATTAGAAGATTAAAGATTTGTTATGTTATGATCGAAACTTTCAATCTTATAACTAGTGACTCGCTCCGAGCTAGACCTTGAGTTGTAATCCCTAAATCAAGATCTTTCTCTTAATACCACACTCGGCTATATTAATATGAAAATCGCATACCGATTTCATTCACTCTTGTACTCAAGATTTTCTTTATCTGTACTATTTTCTTACAAAATTTTATCACGATCGGATAATTTTCATACTTAATGTTATTAATATAACGGGCTTGTCTCAACAATAATATGTTATCTTTGTTAGTGAGAAATAAGGCCTATTCAAATACAATATAAAACAAATATACAAAAAAAACATCTTACAAAATTAGTATTACTTATTATAGATACAGAAAAAAATAACATTACAAATCCAGGGCTGCTAAACCTGTGGCACCGATTTCTTCAAACCTAAAGTTCCCCCCGAACTCCAATTAATTATATCGAATAATGAGTTAGTTCACTCTGCCTGTACGTGATTTGAGTCGGTTTCTTTGTACGAATAAATTATTACTTCTGCCTTCCCTTCTTAATTAGCGAAACGGTTAGGTAAATTGACAACTTTGGTTATTCCAATGTTTTATAGGCTATAATTATACGGTTGTAAGTGAAACGATAGGTCCGATTTCATAATGTTTTTGTTTTTTTTACAATATTGACGGTCCGATTGGCGTAGTGGATACAGCCCTGATTGCGCTGGAGGGTGTGGGTTCGATCCCCACGAGTAAAAAATTATGATGTGATTAACATTGCAATTTTCTACTATCTGGGTGTTAATTTATCTATAGTATGTATTATGTCTAACAGTTATCTAGATCCCATAGTACAAGCTTTGCTTAGTTTGTGGCTAGGTAGCGTAGTGTTAAATGTCCAGGATTATTTATTTATTTAATAATTATTTCATTGAAATTGTGTTTGATTCAATCATGAAATAATAGTGGCTCTAGTTACAAAAATATAGCCTTTGTTACTCGAGGATAACGTAGCTTTCGAATGGTGAAATTATTTTTAAAATTTGTCCGTCGGTAAATTAGTAAATTGTCCTATTCATTATATTGTCCTTATCATTCGCTTACTTGACTCCTTATCTTCGTAAGCCCCTTCCGATTTCGGTCTTCTTCGAACTTATATTATGTATACTAATATATTGTCTATGCTATTCACCTACAAAATTATACCACAAAGAGGTACAGAAGTACAACTTGTGCATGTACTTCACTTTTCATACAACGTGTCTCAAATGGAGTCCAAGATTTACACCCGTATTCTAATACGTATCTCGAGCATTCCTCGACTTCACTCAACCTTTGTCAACGAAAATTTACATTCTGAGTCGGAAAAAATCTCTACTAACTCACGTCCACTGACGTTAATTTCGAAGAAGAAAATTTAACACCTCCATGCTTTCCGTCCGTCACTTCGACCTATTTATTAAAATATTATATTTTTATCGTACAGAAAATTGTCATTAGTCATATTTGACGTAACCTGGGTGGAAGTAAAATTAGGGTAACTTCTTAGAATACGGGCGTTAGTGTTAGTTAACGGTGACTATGTGTGCGTAACTGAAGCCCGCTTTGTATGGAGTTAGACATCTGTACAATCTATTCTCTGTTTACGCTTTGTACAATCACAACCGTCCTCAATTACACCGTTACGCTATTCAACACGCGACATTCTTAGGGGAACACACGTGAAATTTCATTACACACTTTTGTAGGTTTCATTCAAAAGTATGGTAAATTAATTCAAAGGAGATTCGTTAGTCGTTTTTTAGTGTATTGTGTAAATAAACAAAAACACACATTCTGGCAGTGTATAGTAGGCTACTGTGTACCCCAAAATAAATATTAACCAGTGTTCTTATGTCTCAGTAGATGAACCCTTATATAAATTCTTCTCTTCAACATTGTGTTAAAGATTCTGCGCCTAATTTTTAGACATTTTCCAATAAAAATGGTTCTTAATGATTATAGATAGGTGAGGTTGTAGTTAACGTATTTATTATAACTGTTATTTATTTTTGTTGAATTTAAAAAGATAATAAATAAGGGGTGAAAAGTATTGCTTATTTAATTATCAACTTGATTAATAATATAAAGCTGAGTAATCGTTTGTTTGAACGCGCTAATCTCAGGAACTTCTAGTCCTATTTGCAGAACTCTTTTTGTTTTAGATATTAGGACTCGAAATATATAAATCAAGTCATTCAAACAAAAATGCTCCTAACCCTCGGATTATAACAAGCTTTCCGAGATACGGGTACCAACATCCCAACTTTCTGACTTAGGACGGCTAGTGAAAATTTTTGTTAGAAAAACCTAAACAACATTTTTTGCCTCACCCTGGAATCGAACTCGAAATCTCTCCATCCGTAGGAAAGACCCAACCCACGAGGCAGTCTGTACATAAATTGCAATTAATAAACAGCTAAACATCTACTTACTCTGGGAATGCTCTATTGTCTATAGCTTTTATGTCTCTTGCATTCAGATCCCACGACCGTAAGCAGGCCACAAGTTGACTCATTTTTCAAAAGAATTTTTGTTACATTGCTCTGCGTAGTTTGGATGCGAAATTATTATGGTATTTAAAGTCTATAATATAAAAAAATAGCTCATTATTGTTATGTATTGAAGTTTAATATGAATATGAAATTAAAAGTACAAATGGTCGTGCATGTTTAAAACTATACTTAAAAATAAAATAAATTTTGCTCTCTTTTATTAGTACGCCTAGCCTGCCTAGCCGTAGGTAAGGCCGCCTCTTGTACATGTTTTCTTTGTTTACTTGTTTTCTGTATGTGTTATGTTATGTTTGTGTGCAATAAAGTATTTTCTATCTATCTATCTAAGTTAATATGTATTTTTGATATTCCTTCGAATAATTTAATTTTATTTATTTGTTTTTTTTTTCAAAAAAGGGTGAAAACTAGGTACTTAATCCATAGATTATAATTATTGTAATAATATTTCCTCCTGTTGGAACAACATATTTTAATATTAAATCCAACATTATTTTTTTGTGTTATAGCAGGCTATATGTTTAACACAAAGTGAATGAACAAGCATAACAAAGTTACGCTTCTGGTTCAATCTCTCGAAAATTTTTAAATAGTATCCACAAATTTCTGAATAACATATTTCTAGATAATATTGATACTTAGAACCCTCGAGGACAAAGATAATAATAAACTAATAATAAAAACACGAACAATTACGACAAAGATAATAATAAAAAATACCATATCATGTATATCATGTATGTTACATTTAAAAATGCCGTCTCCATTCTTGCGGGAACAGCAATGAAGTCAAATGCAGTTACTTCTGACCTTGCATTGTTCTTAGAGTCCCGCTGCGTCCCATGTGCTAACTGTCAATACATCATGTTAAAGGCCAAATTACATTATACAATTTATCGAAACGATGAGCAGTCTCTGCAGATTGAACGTTGTGATTACATTTGACTAGATCGCTCTCTAACTTAGTTGGCAGTCGAACGTCGTGTTGGAAGGATGGCTCCTACGTTCTCTAAAATAATCCTATTTTTTGATATTTATAGAAAAAGATGACAAATTTAAAATATCGACTTATAGGAAAGGATTTCAAAAATTATGTATAAATGAATTCTACAAAATTTTATCATATTTTAAACTAACTCCGCCCGCAGTTTCGCTCGCATAGGCTACAGAATTTTCGACATGTGATTTTTTATGAATTTAGAAGCGTATTTCTCGGCAACGATTTATTAATACAAAAATCTATAAAGAAATCGGTGTATTTAATTTTGAAGGACCTTTCCATTGATTCCTCATTTAATTATTTATTTGCGAATTAATTATTTTAGGTTTTAGTTTTACAAACAATTTTTTAAGCTATGGGTTTAAGATCTATAAAACATACATATTGCATAGCTATAATTAATCTTTTAGAAAATATTCAATTTACGATGAAATCGACATATCTATATATATGTCCAGAATATTTACGATAATATCTCTTTCTTTTTGTAAATACATTTTTACTCCACATGTGTCGGCATCGAACGCCGTGCGGCGACTGAGCTCTCTGTCTCTCTAACTGCGATTACACACTCCGATTTACGTTCTAAATAGGAAGTTAGAACGGTCGAGCACCCAAGATTTGACTAAATAGGAAGACTAACTTCCTAACAGCGATTATACTTACGATTTTCTTTCGATTTCTATTTACTAACTACGATAAATTGGTGCGTGTAATCGCAACGTAACTAAATCTTTTATAATTATACAGGCTGTTTGCTACGTGTTTACTTGTATATAAACGTTTTTAACGCATTAAAATATTATATACAAATGATGTGTGATCGATTGATGAATTGATTATTCTTCACTCGCACACATAAATGGATGTGGGTTGCCTGGAAGAAATCACTCATGAGTGATAAGGCCGTCCTCTGTGTGACTGTTTCTTCTATATCTTTTTCTCTATTGTAAAATTTACTCTCATTATGTCAACATGAAAAGTGTAAATAAATAAAAATAAAATAAATAAATAATAGAGTAAATATTAAGGAAAAAAATATTTGTACAATAGGCGGTCTTATCGCAAGGAGCGATATCTCCCAGGCAACCTTGATATTTCGTCACTTTAAACCTCGAAAAAAATATATGTAGAAATTTATCTTTAAGGGACATACAAAAATAATAAAACTTAACGTAATTGAAATTTTGTAAAAATTTGGACTATTCGATGTGATCTTAAATACAATATGACTGTTGGTTCAGCAAATGCCGAGTGGCCAACCTTTTCCATACACTATATGCAACAATAGGGTTTAGTTAGAAGTTTCTTTGTTTTTCAATGCTTTTAATTGTTATTATTTAAAATTGTTATATTATTATTATCATGCATTGTATTTTTTTTTCTCATTTAATTTTCATTATCTGTTTCACTCTATATACCTACTTGTGTGTGGAATAAACTTTGTTTCTTTTTTTATTTATTTCTTTCAAATTTCATACGTTCCCGAACTAGTTTAGAACGTCAAAAACTGTGGTTCTTTGGAAATATTTCTATCGAAATATTTTATTTGTAGTTTAATAAAAAAAGGTAATCTAATATTAAAAGCAACAGAAAAAACATCATCTTCACATAGCGGGAAATTATATCAAGTTATGTAACAATATAAATTTTTATGGACATAAATAAACTTTTACCCAATTAACGCGAATTCCTCATAAAAAGACAAACTTGTCGACCTTGTTTAAAAGGAAAACGTATATATTATTCATAAGCATCAATTACACAAGGTAGTATTAGATTCGACCTACATCGCGACTCCTACGCAGATTTTAAAGGTTTGTGGTGTTTACTTTGCGTAAGAAATAGTATGGAATAGGCACACATATCAGAGTATTAAAATGTCACTTCACTTATTTTTTTACTTAACTTCTAATTATAAATATCTTACAATGATACAATCATAAACTAATTCTAGTTTTTCCATGCATCATAACGTATATTAATAACTAGCTTTCTGCCCGCGGTTTCGCCCGCGTGGACTACAAAATCTGTACTTTGTGGATTTTTCCAAGTAGAAGTGGTATGACTATTTTAAGTTTTTGCAAAATATTACGTGTAGTACCGTGCAAGCAACACTTAAAAAGGTTCAACATAATGTACCTACGCGCATTGTACCAACACTAAAACCTTTGGGGGGCTTGCCGTAATATATAATTGAAAACCGCATTTAAATCGGTTAGGCCGCTTCGGAGTTCAGTGCGTACAAACGCACAAACAGACAAACAGACAAACAGACAAAAATTCTAAAAATCATTGTTTGGAGTTTAGAATCATAAATGAATCACGAAACACTTATTTTTTCTTGAAAATATTAAATGTACAGACACGGCTAGTCTACGATTTTATTATATGTATGTATAGATAGAATTTAGATAATAATATAATAGAAGATTCGATTTAAAATATCCATTCTAATGTTAGAAATGTATTTTGTACTAAATTTTGCTTTTTACTTATTAATTCAAAAGTAACTCTGTCTGTCTGTGTGTCTGTCTCTTCTTCGCTTTATCCTCTGAACCTATTTTGATGAAATTTTGTAAAAATATTGTTTGAAACCCGAGAAAGGGCAGGGTAATTTTTATCTAGAAAATCTCATGGAATTACGCGGTTGAAACCGCTGAGGACATCTAGTTAGTTAATTTTGCAGTGTATCGCTTATAACGCAGCCATTTTATTTATTAGCAAATATTTAAGATATTACACAAGATAGGCCTTCCCATTCGCCAATTGTAGATGTTCATATTTTTTTTCCTATTGATTCATGAATTGTATTATTTTCTTTTCGTTGATTTACAGCCTTACTTATAAAAAATGCTTGATTTGTTGCTTAACTACCTCTTAATTGAGTAACTCTCAACGTCCTAAACAACGATTAAAAAATCCTTACTTATAAACGCGTCTCAGCGCTCTCTCAAGTAAGTAACGTCAAATTTAATTATTCTAGCAACATTCAGGAAATAATGCCCGCAATTCACGATAATTTTGTAAAATAATGTCGAAAATGAATGATCATGGAGGTTTTATGTAGTTATTTATGGTGGTTATTTGTAAGTATGACGTTTGATTGACGGAAAATCTTCAAATACTTGTCAGTTTATATTATTATTATTAATCTTAAATTAAAATCCATCTCCTGTGGAAGGGGGGTCATTTATTATAAAGAAGAAGAAGGAGAAGAAGTAAATATAAATTATATAAAAAGGAATTCAATTCAATAACCAATAAAACATTAACGTTCAATAAATAGGAGTGAGGAGGAAGTGAAAAATCAAATAACTGTGATGACCATGAGCACCAACTGTTCCTACTGACAAAAAAGGAGCAGGGAAATAATAACAACAGACTCATGATATCAGGAGTCTAAAGGAGAAGGAGATTAATAAAAAAGGCACTATGCGACTGGAACAATTAATATGTTTAATTATTAAAATTATTTTAAATATTGATATGTTTGTTCATATTTATTTCATTCATTTTCATGTCCGAGTTATTTTATTGCATTACTTGAGTTTTCAATTCTTAAAGGATCTGGAAATAATTAAAATAAAGAGTTAAAATATGCATAATATTTTATTAGTACCATGATCAAATTTGTCTGGTTTATAATTTTCATAAATACCTTGATCACTTTAGTCCACTGAATATAGTATGCCCAAATTATTCAGCATGAAACAAGCAGGTATTATGGTCTTGATAAAATGATAGAAGCCTCGCATTATTGTGTAAATTATCGTAGCCCATTTTTATTTTTATTCAAATAAATAAAAAAACACCAATTTCGACATACTCTTTCGTACGTCAAAGCGTCAAATATGATCAGCTGATTGATAAAACATCCTCCATATTGTCGATCAACAGGCTTAAAACAGGGTTGGACGTCTCTTAAATTTTGACATTATTTAACAGTTGCTTAATCACCTCTCTACGCTGAATTGGGTTTATAAGTGAAAAAATCCTTAAACAACACCTGACTGGGTATCTCAAAATTGAGAGACGTTTATAAGTAAGGCTGTTAATGATTTGAAGCTAGGATTTTTTTATTGAAATAAAGTATACTATTATATATTACTAGCAACCCGCCCCGGCTTTGCATGGGTGCAATGCTGATACTAAACACACCGCAGAAAAATTGTGAACGTTGTTTATAAAAATTAGTACATTATTTTGCTAAATCTCGTAAGGTTCAGCCTGCGTTTGCAATGTAAGCGGAAAAAATTGATAATTAACGACAACTAGAACTACGACTAATTAACGACTACTAACAACTAGAAACCTCAAAAATAACAGTACTTTTCCAGTATTTAATGGATATTTTCATACATAAACCTTCCTCTTGAATCACTCTATCCATTAAAAAACCGCATCAAAATCCGTTTCGAACTTTTAAAGATTTAAGCATACAAAAGGAAATAGGGACAGAGAAAGCTTTGCTTTGCTTTATACTATGTAGTGATATACATATTTTATTCAGGATAAGTAATATAAATATTTTATTGAGGATTATCCTCATAGTCTATCTCCATTGCAGTCACCGTCGGCGCCAACTCTTGCGCAGCGTTACCAAATTTGACGTATTGAATAACTTTCTAGCACTAAATAACCATTTTAGGATCATAATAGCGTATTGTTATGTATAATTATTTGACTTTTGAGTGACAGATGCATTTATATCACTTTAGATACGATTTATCAAAGAGTAAATGCTTTAATATTTATATTACTTACATAATTATTTTTATATAATTGTTCATTATTTTTGACAAAGCAAACCAAGGTATCAGAGTCGAGATGGCCGGACGATTGTGCGTGTATGTTTGTATGTATGAAAAATATTATTCAACGATAACTGAATATTAATCATCCATTTTTGATTAAATTTCATAGGCGAAAGAAAGAAAGAAAATATTTTATTTGACACACACACAGTTACCACGAAACAAAGATAAAGGATATAAAGAGGTGCTGAACAGGAATGTGCATGACAAATAGGGCAGCCGCTCTGCGATTTATATCAAACTGTTAACCATTAATATTATTTATATCCAATTTACAAATTTAGACCTATTTTTCCTCTTTTTAAATAGAATAGAATAGAATAGAATATATCTTTATTTGCAGAAAACATGGTAATTACAGAGTTCTTGAAACAAATTTATAGTCCACATGTTTTGCCATTCGAAATTTTTTCGTCTCTTACAGAAACTGATAGTTTAGATAAAAAATGTATCTGCATTTCCGTATTCAGGAGCAAAATCACCAGTCAACACGACTGCAATTATAAATCACGTGTAATTGCGATTGTTAAGATATATCGACTGCGAAATGTCGCATTGAGTCTCCGTCAGTCGTTAGCGCTTCTACAGTCTAGTATGAAATTTAAAAAAAGGATTAAATACTTGAATAAAATACAAAATATGAAGAGTTTGTTTTGTATTTTCATAATTTTTGTTTTTCGTAAATTAAAATACGTCAAAAAAAACACCAGTACAACATGTACACCAGTCAACACGACTGCAATTATAAATCACGTGTAATTGCGATATATCGACTGCGAAATGTCGCATTGAGTCTCCGTCAGTCGTTAGCGCTTCTACAGTCTAGTATGAAATTTAAAAAAAGGATTAAATCACTACATAGTATAAAACAAAGTCGCTTTTTCTGTCATGTGTCATGTTGTATGTCCCTATGAACGCTCAAATCTTTAAAACTACGCAACGGATTTTGATGCGGTTTTTTTTAATAGATAGAGTAACTCATGAGGAAGGTTTTTATGTATAATATCATCCATTAAACCCGTGCGAAGCCGGGGCGGGTCGCTAGTACTTGAATAAAATACAAAATATGAAGAGTTTGTTTTGTATTTTCATAATTTTTGTTTTTCGTAAATTAAAATACGTCAAAAAAAACACCTGTACAACATGTACACCAGTCAACACGACTGCAATTATAAATCACGTGTAATTGCGATATATCGACTGCGAAATGTCGCATTGAGTCTCCGTCAGTCGTTAGCGCTTTTACAGTCTATTGTGAAATTAAAAAAAATGGTTAAAAACCTTTAACACTTTTTTTCGACGAGCCGTGTGCAGTGGATATAAAAAAATAGTCTGTTTTGCCGGAGGGTGTAGGTTCTATCCCCAGGAGCAGAAAATTATAATGTGATGAATATTGTAATTTTCTAGTGTCTGTTCATTTATTAATAGTGTGTATGTATTTACGAAAAAAAAAGTATGTTTGAGTATGTCTATCAGTCATCTTGTTTTTCACTAATTAAAATGCGTCAAAAATAAATAAATAATGAGTCAGCCACCCACTCTAGTCTGACTACTTGTAAATATGCTTTTTATGAAACAAAAGCATATAAAATAATTTTATAATATAAAACTTCATACAGCAATAGTTCAAAATGTCAACACGACTGCAATTATAAATCACGTGCAATTGCGATTGCTAATATATTGACTGCGAAATGTTGCATTGAGTCTCTACCAGTACTTTTTATCGTGGAAAAAATAATTCACATCTACACTAATCTATACTAATATTATAAAGCTAAAGAGTTTGTTTGTTTGTTTGTTTGTTTGAACGCGCTAATCTCAGGAACTACTGCTCGATTCGAAAAATTTTTTTAGTGTTAGATAGCCCATTTATCGAGGAAGGCTATAGGTTATATATCATCCCGATATTCCCACGGGAGCGAAGCCCTGGAGCGCAGCTAGTATTATATAAAAAACCGGCTAAGTACGAATGGGACTTGCGCACGAAGGGTTCCTTATATAGGGTTAAATTAAAAAATATATATTTTTTTTTTTATTAGGTACGAAACCTTAAAAATACTAGTACTTTTGTTACTGCTTGTTATGTCCTATTGTTGTAGGTGAGCATTAAATAAAAGATTCAAATATCAGTAAGTAGGCACACAGCTCAACGGATACGTCTGCACGCCACAGATGACAGGTTTGAAGTGTCAGA
>LQNK01000010.1:166084-179583 GCA_001586405.1 Phoebis sennae
TTTTATACCTTTTTTGTCAATCGCTTAAACGATTGCATTATGCGAAGCAATACTTCAAAATCTAGTATTACCCTCCTTCCTTTTGAACCAAACCCTATTATTACCGACCAAACTGATAACAGATATTTATCATATTGACATTACTGTGTGCGTGTCATTAATATATTTCACTCACTGCGTTTTTCCTCGTCGCCAATGTTATGTCCTATTGTTGTAGGTGAGCATTAAATAAAAGATTCAAATATCAGTAAGTAGGCACACAGCTCAACGGATACGTCTGCACGCCACAGATGACAGGTTTGAAGTGTCAGAAGTGACACTAGCGCCCCACTGGTCTGTGTGCTAACATTTATTATATATCGTGAACACCACACTGCTTAAATACGTTTTGAAATAAAAATTATGCTATCCTAGATAAGTACCTACAATGAAAAGAAATGAAATGATTATACACTTCATTACAATTTTAGGTATTCACATACAAACTATACTATAAAAGATTTTGTTTGAAATATTTTTACTTCACAAAAATAATATGAATAAAGAGATTTATCTGACATTCGTCGTAGTCCTGAGGGTGACATGTTTCTATGTCGGTGGTTAGATATTTTTGCTATGAAGTTTCTATTTTGATAAACGTCTATTGTATAAGGATTTTATTTCTTTGATGTTATTTTAAGTGAATTGGAATTATGGTTGACGTTTAAGGGTTAATAAAATCTGTATAAGCTTTCGTAATGTCGGTTGAAGACCTGTGTCAATTCTATTTATTTAATATACTTTATACTTTGTATTGATACTTCTTGATGGAATTGCATATCACTTTTATATAAAGAGAATATTTATTTAATGTATAAAATCAGGTGATCTGCGCGGTTGCGCTCCCGTAGCATAATGTTATAAATCTACCCTATAAAATATAGCCTATGTTACTCGTGGATAATGTAGCTTTAGAATAAAATTAAAAGTAAAAAAGATAGAATTTTTAAAATCGGTCCAGTAGTTTTTGAGCCTATTCATTACAACTAAACGAACAAATAAAGTTTTCCTCTTTGTATACAAACCCCAGTATTGTTGTTGTTTGTTGTTTTTTAATTTATGTAGGATATACATGTAATAATTGATAACTAACAAAGATAATAACAATATATTTAAAAAATTATCATTATTCTTCCGAATTCATAAAATTCCTTTTAGCGTAACTTAATAAAAACTTGCACAATTATCAGAATGACGAATATAGATGGTGCAAATTATATAAATCAACTTCGCAAAAACAGGTTTTAAATATATCACAGTCCAATAAATTCCATAGCCATATATTCGAGCCGTCATGAACACACGATTTCCAAACGAAACACCCGAAAATATCCCAAGATAAAACAATACTATTCATTAACCTTTGTTTTCAATGAACACGAAAATCCAAAAAAAATCCAGAACATTTTTAACCCTTATAAGTCTATTTTGGCAATAAAAGAATCCTTACAAAGATATTAAACAACTTAATAAAAAACTTAGTCATAAAGTATACGATTATTGTTGGCAACCTACCTTAAAAACATAAAAACATTTTTTATGACTTAACACGAAATTATTTATATTTAGGTGACACTTTGTACAGATATAGTTTGATATTATATATAGCTTTATCCCGGAGATCCCATTGGATCGTGGTATATACGCGGGTGAAACCGCGGGACACATTATACCACATTAAAAAACAAATAAGAATACCAATGTAAAAAGGTGCTTGGCCTCAAAATAAAGACAAAAATGTACGAAGAGAGAACAAGAGAAAACAATGCCATTAACAACAACTTAACACTTGTTTTGCGTTTCACAATAACACTTGAAATCAATATCACAGTTTACTTTTTAATCCTTTTAAAGATTTTATGGCCAGTATAAGGCTCTCTCCAAATTCAGTTTTTCAAACAGTTAACAAAAAACAGAACCGAAAATGTGCACCAACATTTTTATGACAACACAAAAATAAGAAAAATCATATAGTAAAGCAAATAAAAACATAATATATAGGTGAAAAAATCAATTTTTTCCTCAAAATGGGCCAAAATATGGCAAGAGAAAACAATACCATCCATTAGCTTTTGTTTTGCTTCGTCAATGAACACGTAAAACACAAATCAACTGAAACCAGTTCATTTTTCATCCCTTATTAGGTTATTTCAGCCAAGTCGTTAAACGTCGGGTGAGTTGGCTGAAAGTGATACAATAATATAAGGCGTCTGCAATGCTATATGTCTATATTATCTATTCTAATATGAAAGAGGAAACATTTGTGTTTTTGTATGTTAGCCATCTGTTCACACCAAAACAACTGGGCCAATATGTTATGTATCCACCCGCGTATTTAGGCGTGAAGTTGACACAGTCAGACAGACAGACATACAGACCAACATGCATTTTCACTAAGTGACAAAGACTATATTATAGGCTATATAACATTACTACGGGAGTGAAGCCACACCGAATAGATAGTAGGTAATAATTCTAATCAGTTTTATTAATTCTATCAATGTGCACTGAATATCTTTGAACATAATTGTTCCAAAAATTCTAGCTATATGCGAAAATTGTGATGTTGTGTGTTTTTATGATTGTATGTTTATGTAAAAATTAGGTTTGGTTATTTCATAGGATATTAAATTTCGCACAAAAAATGGGATACTAATTTTGCTAAAGTAGCGAGTAGAAACTATAGATAACTATAGATCCACAACGACGCGCCCCACCAAGTTTTGAATTTGGAAAATTTGGAATATGATCGCAATATTTTGTCCTGATTAGTCTAATTATTTTAGTGTGCATGCACATATGGGTAAAGAGTGTGTACGTATAAAACTTCACACAAGCGGAAGCTTGCATACATATGACACATACAGATACTGTCAATGATTGAGAAGAATCGTAGGGCGCGTCTTCGTGGATGAATTTATATATACTTTGATATTGAGAATTGACGTGGACAACCTCTTTGGGTCAAGTTCTTACACATAACGGCGATAAAAATATTTTGTAAATCACAACTTATAACCAGAAATAAGGCCGTAAGTCCGTCGTAAATTAACGTCCCAAACTTTGTGATGTTTACGCGTTTTACCCGAACTTTTCTAATTTATTCCTCTGGTGCTTACTTTGCGAATGTTTTATTTGTCTAATTTGCCTTTTAAAATTATTTACGTTCTGTTTAAGAGCAGTCCTAGGCCGTAACAAAGATTTAATAAGATTGTTTATTAAGTTATTTTGTTAACGTTTCAGAATTTAACCTAAATTATAATTATTTTTCGTATATTAGCTATATAATAATAGTTTTATATTTTATTAGTCGTTTGTTTCAATATGAAGTGATTTGGAGGTTACAAATTGTATGTTTATTATAAAATCCTACTACTATTATAAAGGCGAAAGTTTGTAAGTATGGATGTATGGATGTATGGATGTATGGATGTTTGTTACTCTTTCACGTAAAAATTACTGAATGGATTTGAATGAAACTTTACCACAATATAGCTTATACATCAGAATAACATATAGGCTACTTTAATCCCTGAGTTTCCACGGGATCAGAAGCTACGCGGGTGAAACCGCGGGGCGCTGCTAGTATTGGAATAATGGTAGGAAGTCGAACAGACTGAAAATCAGCGCTGAGGGTGTAAACACCCAGCAGCATGGCTGAGTCTGTCTAATTGCCGCGCTTATGCTGTAAGTTTATTTTTATTCGCAGTATAAATGCCAATAATTTATTTTTATTTCTATCTTTCAAGAACTAGAATAAATTGACAAGGTTCAGGCTTGATTATCTCTAAACAATACAATTTTAAATAAACATAATTTTTGCCAAAAAGCAGAACCAAGTTTTCGAAATCGATAAATGGCGGAGCTATGCGGAAACATTAAAAAAATAGGAATTTAGAATCTCCTTCATTTTAAGGCGGTTTTAAAATTGGCTAAGTTATGGAAATGTTATAAACATACTCCTAAAAGACGTATTTATACTGTGACATCGAAACTTCTACCCACATTTTTGTTTATTTTTTATGATTTGTTTACTACTGATGAATTCTCGAAACCGGTTGTAATTAAATAGTTTTAAAACAAATAGTGGAAAAAGTGTAAAAAAGTCTTTAATTCAATACTTTAATGCTCCTAATATATCAGCTTTTTTATTCCTAATATATCACCGCCGCTGTCAATAAGTCAAAACGGTGCTTACTGAAAATCAGCGTGGCTACGCTGAGTGGGCGGCCGTTTTACACCACACACTATTTATTATATAATTATGTGTTAGTTATACCAGCAAATTTTTGAGTGTTTTTTTTATTATTGTGTGTTGTTGTAAATAAATGTATTTTCTTTCTTCTTTCTTTTTTCTTCCTAAAAACAATTAGTCAAATACAGCCCTCATTGTCAAATCCGACTGAAAATGTAAAGTTTCTTTGACTGAATTCTCGGCCTGTACTTTTGTCTGTTTTCCAGAAGGCTGTGTTACGTTCAAAGCGGTATGTAATCTTGTGTTTCACAAGCGAGTACAGTTGTCAAAGGCATTACGTAAAATTTTATAGATAAGGAAAAGTACTGAGAAGGTAAATTGTAAGTTTTGTAATGCTTGTTTAAACGAATTTGCGTGAAATATGGTAGTTGAATGGTAGCTGAAATATTTCCTCTAATATATAATGGCACTTTATTTAGTTATTAAATATTCCCGAATTTATCTTTTTTTTCTTCTGGGTAAATATATGGAGCTTCTAAATTTAGTTTTTATCTAGTCCATAAGTTCCTATTAAAACTTAATATTGGTCTATCAACAAATAAAGTTAAAAATGCCCAGTGATTTTAAGTGACGTAAACACAAATAGAAAAAAAATTAACCACTGTTTTAGAGTTTATCAAACATGCAAAGCAATTACTCCTTTAGAAGAGGACTTTTTTGAATGGATTAAAACAGGATAGAAAAGAAATAGGGCGGCAATACAGGCCACCGGGCCCCCACTCACCGTACGATAGTGCAATATTACTTCACGCCGGTCTTCTGCTGGAGGGATGGTAATTACACCGGTGCGAGCTTGGCCCAATTGTGCAATGCTCGACTCCCAATATTTTATTGCTGAAGATGTTATGCAGCAGAATTACCCTATGTCACCTCTTACAACACCCACGAGGAAAATGGGTTGGCGAAATGGGGTGGCGACACACGTATTCTAACCCATCGCCACACGGTAAAATTTATTATTATTGGGAATAGTGCCTCGCCTTGCGGTAAGATTTAATAAATTATTATTTATTTATATAAATAAATTAGAGATTGTTATTAAATAATATGATATTTATTTTTTTTTACACTTTTAAAACCTGCCTCCTACTAGTCTCTCCTGTTACTCCTTACAGTTGGTTGACTGGAAGAGATCACTACTGAGTGATAAGGCCGCCTACTGTGTTGGGAAAAATATATATTAAATTAATTTATAATATATGTAAAATAGATGTAAGAAACTACATAATAAGTTGCATACTTTGTATTTCTCAATACAATAAAGTGTATAAATAAATAAATAAAAATAAATAAGATGAAAATTCTCCGGCAGAGAGATATTTATTATTATTAATTCATCCTTTATTGCCCTTAATAAAAATTAACTTACAAAAATGACTTAATTTATAAATGTGCAAAAGGCGGTCTTATTGCCTAGAGCAATTTCTTCCAGACAACCTTTTGGGAGCAGAAAGAACCTTTTGATGCAGGCACCAAAATAATTAAATTTAATCTGTACTAGCTTTCTGCCCGCAGCTCCGCCCGCGTGGGCTACAAAATTCTGTACTTTTTGGGGTGGTATGAATTTTTTAAGATTTAGAAACGTACGTTTGTAAATACATCTCGTCAAAGGTTTAAGTTCGAAGTATATCCTAAATTCAATATAACAAAAGTTCATGTTCACATAATTCTAATTATTCTATTTTTAATTTTTTTGCAATATATTTACATTTTGGAAATCTTGTCAATGTTGATGTTAGCATGCATTTAACGCATACTTGCTTATGGACGCAAATAATATCTTCTGCATGTTGGATAGTCTTTGTTGTGATTGGCCGCCATGATCGTAATCTACTTTAGTGATCGAGAGAAGGCTACAATTATCATTAAAAAGTGCTGTGCAAATAACATTTAAAACGATTGAATTTAATGTACCTGTGCATATTGATGATGTGTTTTGATGGATCACTTTGAATCCTTATATCTTTTTTATTTGTTAACCGATTTGAATAAAACACTAAAACACTAAAACACTAAAACACTAAAACACTAAAAAACTAAAACACTAAAACCTCCGGGGGACTTGCCGTAATACATAATCGAAAACCGCATTTAAATCGGTTAAGCTGTTTCGAAGTTAAGTGCGTACAAACGCTCGACAAACAGACAAACCGACAAACAGACAAACAGACAAAAATTCTAAAAATCATTGTTTTGAGTTTAGAATCATAAATGAAACACGAAACGCTATTTTTTTCTTGAAAATATTAAATGTACCGACACGGCTTGTCTACGATTTTATTATATGTATAGATAATATAAGGAATTATGACAACAATGTAACTCGATTCCTGTTTCAATCAATTACATTCAATAGAAAGCGTTATTGTATCCGTTTTGATGTTAATTAGTCGCTATCAGTTATAGCAAGTGATGAGTGATGATATGACAAACACATGTGTAGGGTGTCCAATAATTTGTTATATTGTGGGACTTTTGGGACTATAATTTACACAAAAATATAAGTAATATTGGAGATGTAATAAAATCATAAAAAAATTGTATGCAGCGTCTTAACGACGCTGATTAGTCATTATCTACCAAGTTATAATCACATGTGTAGAGTGACGAATAATAAGTAAAGTTGTAAAAAAAAATGTAGGACTTTTAGGACTCTAAATTTTACTTATTTAATAAACTAATTGTTCGCCATGGATTTGATCCCGCGTTTATTTTGGGTCTTAAAATCAATAAACACCTTAAACAGCACTACCTTAATACAATATTTTATTAAAATCGGCTCAGTATTTGAGGCGAGATAAACCCTCAAACTAAAGAGCCACTTCTATACTAATAATATAAATGAGAAGAGTTTGTTTGTTTGTTTGAACGCGTTAATCTAAGGAACTATTGCTCCAATTTGAAAAAAAATGTGTTAAAACTATAGGAAGGCTATAAGACATAATATTATGGTAAAAGAAGCGTAGCTATTAATAAATTTAGTTCCCTCTATGCCACAAATATAGTCACCCTACACTCATGCGATATCCGGTCTATTTTACCAGTTACCGACGATATTTATATCAACATGTCAATATTTATGACGTTCATAATCATTTCATACGCTTTATGCCTTTAGAAATTAAGGCTTTATAATATTATATCAAGGAAAAGTTTTTTTTTGGACCAGTACTTCCTGAGCTTATGGCGTTCAAACAGACAGTCTTTAACTTTATAATGATAGTAAAAAGTGCAGGTATGATGACTATTGACTATTATCTATTAATTTTTAAAAATACTAAATTATTTTATTAATAATTTTGATAATTTATATTTTGTATGTTACCTCTTGATGGAACTGCATCTTTATTTTATTAATATTTAACTAAAATAATTAAGAAACGTTTTAGCTATGAAACTTGAAAAAATTAAAAACCGTTATCATACACTCGATGTTATTACTGTTTTTAGCCGACTTTCAAAAAAAAGGAGGAGGTTCCCAATTAAATCGTATTTTTGCCTATATTTGCTGTCTTTACCTATTTTTAATTTCACAAAACTTTGCGCCGACTTTGATTAGGTTAGATTTAAAAAAAATAAATAAAAGTTATTTCCTACTTTTTAGTGTGAGAAAATCGGTTCTATTTTTTGGCAAAAATGTATTATTTGGAACCTCGCAAACAATAAGGCACATAGGTGTTAAACGGCTTAGACCAACAATAACCAAAAGTTTAATCAAGACAATTAGCAGTAATCCATCTTCAGTGTAGAATATTAACTCCCAATCCATATCAATTAGTTAGAAGATAATGCTGCAGACAACCCAACATAAATACCCACCTAATAGTGACAAAGAAAAATGTTACAACACTAAACGTTCATTTTTACAAACTAACCAACAACATACATTGCGTCGTTTGTTAGAAAGAAATCAATAATGAAAGAAGAAACGAAGTAATGGGCAGAGAACGAACACAAAGTTACAGTATCGTTAAGACATGCAAATTTCATGGTACTGAAAATGTAGGACAGGCACGCGAACTCTCTACATCTGAATTGATCGAATTTACACTTTATGATTAGGTGATATGGTTGAAATTTGAGTGTAGGCTATTTGGTAAATCGGTGCCTATCATTGTAGCGACATCTAGTGGTTATAATGACAAATGATTGCGCCGCATTTGTAAGGAGGCGCGAAGCGAGTGATTTCACTCGGGAAAACATCCGTTTCTTTATTTTATCGTCCCTTTTTGTATAATGATTTGCGATTTTAGGTTAGATTAATGTTGGGTGGATGTGTCTTAGATGTATTGTTTGCAATTTTATAGATGTTAAGGAAAATGTGATGTAAATGTACAATCATTTAGCTGGCTGTTTAATTACGATTTATAATATTGAGGAAGGCTATAAACTATTCAACATTATGCTACGGGAGTGAAGCTATGGCGAACAACTTGTGTACCTAAACTTTTATTGATTTGTACATAAAAACACTTCACTATTTCCACAGTTGTATATTTTCTACACCATATTATTTTTTTATGTATAAATCAAACAAGATGCAATTCCATCAAGAGGTAACAATACAATATAAATAAAACTTTTATTACCAATCGTGCATGTTATAAATCATAATAACCAATCTTCTGTTAGCTAGGACCATTTTTAGAGAGATGTTTGAGGCAAGCTGAATACTTGTGTAGAGGATGGTATTATTCCTCCAATGAAAAGGGAGGATCCTCGACCAGTCTGGCCGCAGGACTGGCCGGCCGTTAGGCCCCGAGGATTGATGTTTAGAAGTGGTATATATGCTTAGCGGCGAAAACATTTCAACATCGCGATTTAGGAATTGTGACGTCACGTGACGCCACACTTGTATGATGACTTTCATACCACACAAGACATACCCCGACATGGAACTGTAGACAGTAGACCTAGCTAATGAGTAGCGGGTTTCTTAAAGAACTGGATACGGAAATCCGATTCGGGTCGGAAGAAGACGCTTCCGTTGAAATTTGTATGAATTATATTCTGATTTTCGATATTTTCCGATCGGATTTGCGTTTGTGAATAAAGTGCCTGGTAGGTAGAAAGTCCCACCAAAACAAGAATACTATATTTTAGTAATAAATCGGAAACTCTTGGATAATCATATACTAGTGATAAGATTATTATGTATTACTATTGGTTTTCAATTAAATATCACTCAATTATATTATGGTACTGATTAATAGAGATTAATGTGCTATATAGGTTCAATACTGTGGCCTAGGGCATATAATATCACTAGGCTACATAATTAGCGTTAATTAAAATCAATGTGATTTTCTTACATTAAGGTTTGTTAGTTTAAACGTCCTGGATGGATTTAAAATGTTTTTTTTTATTATTAGACAGGTTATAAATAAATCTATAGGATACCTAGCACAAATAGCTGGATAGGTTATAGATTTTGTGATCGATTGACCTTTTATTGCTCTACTGACCCCACATTTAACGCGAAATCGGCAGTAGAAGCTAGTACATATCGGAACCAAGTTTTGGTAATTATGTTAACGTCACGTAAGATATTGTAGTGTCCGTAAAACAACTTGTTTTATTTTTATAAGAACTGGACATAAGACACAATTGCAGTATACGTTTTTTTCAGTCATCTATTTTTATATCGAAATTAACTGGATCCAAAACACAAGAGTCTTCCTTTTGAATAACTCTATCTATTCAAAAACCGCATCAAAATCTATATTAGATACTTTAAAAAATCTCTCTCAAACATAGTGGTAGATACCGGGAAGCCACTTTGTTTTATAGTACGTAGTGACTAGTAATTAATACAGTTTTGCGTACTATTATTAAGTCGATATTTGCATCCTTAGCTTTGACAGAGTAATTATAGGTTCTTCAGTTGGCTATGACAGATTTAATTATAAGTTTATTATGCTTCTAAATAGGATGAGGAAGGACTTTTAGTTTGGTTAATTTTTTTTTTATGTTACAGCAGGTAAGCGGAGCATGCGTTTGATCTGATGTTAAGTGACCGACCGCAGCCCATGAACATCTACAACATTAGAGTGTCGCAGATGCTTTGCTTGAAGGAAGGCGATAAGGAGAGGATTAATGATGGAAAATAGGGATGGGATAGGAATACAGGCCTCCGGTCCCCCGCTCATAGTACGGAACAGTACAATACTGCATCACGCCGGGCTTTTTTATTTTTTTTTTTCGAATGCGCAGACGCTGATAGTCTGAAGGGCTGTCTCAGCTCAACCGGACTGTTTGGGTGAGCGCACTAGTGCTCAGCCGCGGGTTGCGGTGAGCCTAAGGCCTAATTACGCCTCCTGTGAGGCTCGGACCTCGGCTTGGGCTACCGCAGAAAGGGAGGGCGTTTGAAGAACGGGACGGAATATCGGTCGGCCGAGTGGTAGCACGCCGGTATTCTGTTGGTGTGCTAATTACACCGGTGCGAGCTTGGCCCAATCATGCAATGCTCAGCTCCCATGTGTGCTAACATTTATTATATATCGTGAACACCACAGTAATCATATTACAAAGCCATGTTAGGGCGTGGCCAATTTCAACAAACTTACCTTACTACAAAATAAAATAAAAAAAAGCAAATGACACCAGGGCAAAAGCTATACAAGTAAAGGTTCACTGCACACAATATTTCGCTTTTCACAGCGGAAAGCAATTTGAAATTACACAAGAGTAGGATGACACCAATTTCCTCCACAAAAGGACAGCAGCTATTGTTGTGTCACAATGCGACTGTTCGTCATAACGAAGACGTTTGGACTTCCTAGGCTTACTTTGAGATTAGAAAATTAAGTATTAAATAATTGTTTTTAATACGATAATGTTTTAATATTGAATTAAAAGCTTTTTAACACTATTTCCACTATTTATTAGTACACTTTCATAGACTATTTCCAATGTTTATCGGAAAACTTATTTAATTAACCGGTTTCGAAAATTCATTATCTGGTAGTAAATCTGAACCTAGATGAATTTTTGAAACCGGTTGTAATTAAATAAGTTTACTAATATTTTACTTAATATTTTGTAATTAAATATTGGATACAGTGTAAAAAGGCTTTAATTCAATACTTAAAATGCATTTCCATCAAGAAGTCACATAACAGATTGTATCAAGTATGATAATGTTTGTTGGTAAAAAATCGTTTCAGCTATTGGATTAGTCCTATTTCCTAATTTTTATTATCTTATCCTAATAATGAGTATGGATGGATGTATGTTTGTTACTTTTTCACGAAAAAACTGCCGAATTTGGTATTCGGATCCTAAATTATATTGGGACAAAATTTCATCCAAATCGGTTCAGTGGTCAAGGCTTGAAGAAGAGATATACATCCAGACAGTTACTTTCGCATTTATAATATTTAGTAAGGATAGTTAGGAAGGATTTTTGTAAATGAACATTACTTTATAAATTGGCAAATTTTAGTCTGTATGTGTTTAAGTTATGTAGCACAGGTAAGACATTCTTGCAATTAAATGAAATGGAGTTTTTTGAATTCTCTATAAATGAGGTGTTTTTATCGATTATTTAATAAGTTTAAATAAAATGTGTTTTTATTTCTTTTTCCTTTTTGTGTTTTTATTTATTTTATCTAAATTGTTATTTAATTTATTAATTAATTTGATGCCGTACACGTTTTGTTTTCTTTTTTGTTATGAAAATTTTAAAGGTTTTTTTAGCATTTTTTGTGTAATGCTAAGGACCGAAAGACGTATGTTAATTCCTTATATACAAGATTTAAATAAATGACAAAATTCTTGAGTATGGTGATGTAAAGTGGACTATAATATTGCCATTAATTGTATGAAATACTAGCTGTGCGTCAGGGCATAGCTATAAGGAAGAGGTGAATACAACCTATTACCCGTGTGGGTTAGAAACTTAGAATACGTATGTGGTTGTAATAGGCTCCTTCCTCCTCCTTATGGTCCTGAGTCCCCTAGGTGGGGCAGAGGGCGTCTACAGTGCTCCGCCATTTCGATCGGTCTTGGGCTACGCGTCCTCGGTCCACGTCAGTCCTATCGCCTTAGCCTTAGCTGTCATAGAGCGTCGCCAGGATTGTCAAAGTCAAAAGTCAAAGTCAAAACATTTATTTTCCAAATTGGCCTCTTTCGAGGCACTTTTAGAACGTCATATACATGTACATAATATTATATTTTTTTTTATTTACCACCGATTCGGAAGGCTGTCTCTACCGAAAAGAACCGGCAAGAAACTCGGGTAGTTGCTCTTTTCAAAAAGCTTTGATACAGTGTGTAATTATTTACAATCATGATTTTAACGGGAAAATCCTGATTGTTTGGGACGGCCACGTCTTCTCCGTCCTTGAGGAGTCCGGAGGAGGTTGTAATAGGCTACAGAAGATAATTCTGCTGCATGCCATGTAGGAGAGTTGGAGGCATGCTTTGTATGATTGGAAAAGTATTAAATTACCTCCTCCAAGCAGAAGACTGGCGAAGTCAATTGCATTGTGTTACTATGTTGTCAAGTAAAAACTAGTATAAGTTTTTATAATATGTTTCACAAATTGTGTAACTGAGGATCAGACATCTAAATATCTAAACAAAAAAATATTTATAATTCTACTAGAACAAAGAATTTCGAAGCAGTAGCTTATAAAAATATTCCAAATAAACATTTTGACGTTAGGACTAAACCCAGAGAATAATCCCAAAATACAAAAGTTTCAGAGAAATAAGCAAGTAATAATAAAATAAATGTTGTCAACATGTCTGAGATGAAATAAAATCATATTTAGCTCTCGCTGGAAAGAGGGTTTCGTAAAGAAAATGTATTTTATTTTCCATGGCTTTGCGGAATATTTTCTAATTGTATTGGCGTGAAGGTAACAATTGATATCGGGGTTATTGCAAATAGCCGTTAATTTCGCGTATACAGTATGCGGGAAGGTAATTTTTTTATTGGCAAATGGGTCATTTCAAGTGCAAAAGGGTTCAGTAAATAGTATAGAACGAAAAAAATAAAAAAAAATCTTTCTATTATTATACAGGTGTCCCGTAATGAGTGAATTATCGCTTGGGGGATGATAGCTGAGATAATAGTCTATCAAATAAATATATGTCAATATGTAAGAAACAAAAAGAGGGGCTTTGTATAATTATGTCGAATGTAATAGAAATGTACTGTGATTCTACACAACTGGCCAATTATAGAACTAGTCAGTTA
>LQNK01000010.1:185250-204145 GCA_001586405.1 Phoebis sennae
ATAAAAGAATATTGAGTGTAAGGCATTGTTTGCCATGAATTGGGTCAAGCTTAAAGTGAAAAAAATTTCTATAGAATATTGGCATTAGTCTTTAAAATAATTTAAAAAATATATAGAAAAATCATTATTATTAAATTAGTGTTATAATAATAATAATAATAAACGCGAGCAAATCGACGTCGAGCGCCTATTTTGCGTGAAAAATTGTTATGTAAAAATTGTTAACCAGTGTAATTATTAATACCACTGATTTTAAAATGAAACTTCTTAGAAAGCTTCATAATAATAATTGGGCTAGAATATTAAAATTTGAAGGATTTTTAGGCATTTTGTTATATAAATGAGAAGATGTTTCGTATAAAAGAATATTGAGTGTAAGGCATTGTTTGCCATGAATTGGGTCAAGCTTAAAGTGAAAAAAATTTCTATAGAATATTGGCATTAGTCTTTAAAATAATTTAAAAAATATATAGAAAATAGATCTAGTTAAATGAAAAAATCGTATAAAATATATATTCCTAGTGGCTACTGATTTGATACGATTTTTTTTAACTTAAATAGTAAAATATGACTTTTAGGATAAGGTTTAAAATATTATATTTTGAGTTATTATATTCATGTTGTTGTTACTTTTACTCTTTGGTTAATTTCTGTCTAAATTTGTTTCTTATTGAATTGATGGCAATAAAGATTATTAGGAAATAGTATGAAATAGTAATCGTAAAGAAATAGTATCAAGTTTGATTTTTGATCGTTTCCTCTATACACTGGATTTTTTTCAAAGTGTGTCCAAATTTTTACTAGTCGTTCTAAATCGATAACATATTCTGTTAATAAATTAAAAACAACCCTTTATATTTTATAAAGTTTGGTACCTTAAAAATAAAACTTGTGGACATAATGATTTATGCGTACGCAGTATTCTACAACCATAGAATTAGAGAATAAAAAAACGTCGTAGTAGTGTGCGTATGAGTAAAATACAGCAAATATGTAATAGGTAGGCATCGATGCATGACGCGTCAGTATAACACATCGATATAATTTTTGTCAATGAAATACGAAACGGTGACAATAATTTACTCACTTTGTAAGATAAATTGCGATTTATTACATTTGATATCATTGTTTATTTTTATATGTTTGTAAAATAATTTGGATACACATTGAAAAAATACCCTGTATATTGAATACAAGCTGATTCGCGCAGCTTCGCTCCCATAGTATAACGTTATATATAGCCTATAAAATATAGCCTGTTATTTCGGAAAATGTTGCTTTCAAATGCTGAATAATAGTTATCAATTACAATGCATCACATTCAAATTCATACATTTAATTTTTTACAGTTATAGGTCAGTGATACGTTTAGTATACTGCATCACAGTGTAAAAATCCTATCAATCACTGTTTGCACGTTTGTCACGAATTCTGCACATATGGGAAAGTAAAATTGATCATGTATTTTGGAAGACAGAGTGTTTTTCGCACTATAAGAAACAACCCATTTTTGTGTATAAAACATTTAAATGCAATGTAACGCAAGGAAAGACGCATCCCGCAATTCGAAAGGATAATGTCGACATTTTCTTAGGATATTTAGGACGCTGTCTATGTGACAGTTGTGTATGTTTTCTTAGGACTGTGTATGTCGTAAATGGCAAATTAAATGTGACATAACATACATTTTTCAAAAATCCAAATGATGCAGTTTTTATTTTCATTATAATCGACCTTGAGGTGTTTTTTTTTTAAATCCTCGTAATTCGGATTTGGTCCTGTAAGCCTATTTAAAAAAAATCACCTCACCAGTGTATTGTCCCATCAATTATAAAGGTAACGCCTGATTGTAACAACTGCGCACTTTACTAACAATTCCTCGCTTAACGGTTTGTATACTCGCCTGAAATTGTATGAACATAACAGTAACGCCAAGGCGTCGATGTAATGAGCCATGACCTCTTCGATCCTATTTCTTAGCGTTTCAAAGCGAATAAAGGCTATAGATATACCAAGCTTAATGCGGCTCCATTCATTCCTAACCCCGATCGCAGCATTTGAAATTTAAATCGGCCCTCCGCTGAATTGCTACTTGAACCATGATTTACCAAGACACAAATCGGTCAATTATAGACTTTAATTTGTGGGGAATTGGGTGGAATTTCGAAGGAAGTGCCAAGATTTAGATTACTAGACTTATTACGTCTTGCAACTTTTTCAGTGGTTTTCAATTTATCGTCTATGGCCGTTTGGCTAGAAAATATTGTGATTCATTATAATGTGGATTGATCTCATACATCTATGCGAAAATATTTGAAGTAGCTTGGTAATGAAATAATGAACACACAAGTGGTTTGCAGTGTTCATTTTAAATTAATAGCTCCCTTGGAGCTGTTACCCGTGTGGCAACGGCTAAGAATACGTGTGTCGCCACCACATTTCTACATGTGGGTGTCGTAAGAGGCGACAAAGGGTAATTCTGCTGAATAACATCTTCAGCAATAAAAGAGTGGGAGCCGAGCATTGCACGATTGAGCCAAGCTCGCACCGGTGAAATTACCACCCCCCAGAAGATCGGCGTGAAGCAATATTGCACTGACACATATATTATGTATTTTCAAAAGAAGTTTGTTTAAGTATGTCTTTCAGTTGTCTAGTTTCCATAGTACAAGCTTTGCTTAGTTTGGGACTAGATGGCATTATGTTAAATATCCTTGAATTTTCATTTATATGATATGTATAGATAAAAAGGGCTAAAGAATACAGATACAAATATAGCATCAATACAACCCTTAAAAGGCTTTCAAAGCCATATAAATCTGGCACATTCTCGCGGCCACTACACTATACCTTTGTTAAAAAGTTTAGAACAATACGAGGCCAGACAAAGGCCTCGAGGGTCCTTAACGTATAAGTTACTTGGATGAAAATCCTGCTCAGGTGCGGCTTAAAATTGTTGCAAAATGTTTTAGCTCGCGTCGTAAACTTGCGTATATGGGTTACTGAAAGTGACATGGGGGATGTTGTGTCAATCTATACTAATATAACATGGAAAATTCGTTTGTTTGAGAAATAAAGAAAATACGTTTATTTACACACAGCATTGCAAAACAATAGTGTGTGTTATAAAAGTCCCACACTGATTTTTAGTGGACACCGTTATGAACCATTGACAGCGGCAGTGATGTCGTTTAAAACTGAATATTATATTAAAGATACCTATATAATATGATGAATATTGAATATACGTGCTAACCTTTGAAACTACTGGATGAATTTGAAAAAGTCCGATTTTAAAAGGTTTATTTTAATCACAACGATGCGAGCTTGACCCAATCGTGCAATGCTCGTCTGCTTGCTGAAGATGTTATTTAAAAAGAAAATTAAATTATATTTGCTTGCTAAGAAAGTGCTTTTATTAAAACAACAAACATTTCCTGCAACAATAATGAAATAATAATATACCTGCAACAATATTTCTCTCGCCAAATTACTAAGAATATGGTAATTACAATATCAACATACACAAAGGAGAACACACATTCTTATCAGAAATTACAATTTCCTTCGCAATTATGCATATGTTCAAGTTAAGAAGATTTCTATAATTTATTTTATAAGAGACTAGCTGATCCGCGCGGCTTCGCTCCCGTAGCATATTTAGATATATATAAAGGCTATGTTACTCGTAAATAATGTAACTTTCGAATGGTGAAAGAATTTAAAATCGGTTCAGTAATTTTGAGCCTATATACAAACAAAAAAGGTTTCCTCTTTATAATATTAGACTAATAAGAAATGAAACGATAATAAAATAAAAACGAACGAAATAAAAACGAACATATAAAGAAATCACACTTATAGGTATACATGTAACCTACTGTTTTTTAAGCTATTAGGTCTAAACATTAATTCATTTTAACACAATTTCGAGTACCACATTTTTTCAGTAAAAATCTATTAAAAACTCTTGCTTATAAATACAACAGTGTATCCCTCCCCTAATTACTAAGAACCCCTATGTTAATTACAATATTAGCATACACAAAGGAGAAGACACATTCTTATCAGAGTTTACAATTTCCTTGGTAATTATGCTATCGCCGGAGGGGCTTACGAGATACAAAAGCGATATTTTGTACTTTTTGCCATTTCGTCGGTTTTCTGATATTTAACTAGGTTGCTTTAAATCGTTTGTAACGAACGAACAATAAAATAATGTTTTATATATATTTTGAGATGTAATTTCGCATTAAGGCCCCAATTATTTATTTCTTATTCTAGTCATCTTATTATTTACATCGGAATCTGGTACGGGTCAGACGCTTTCGGTGGGAAGGTTTTCATAAAAGTTAAAATTTCGACATTATCTAAAAAATTTGTTATGAAACTAAAATTAACATTTGTACTTTTAAGTTTCATAAGAAAATTTCGTATTTATAATTGTGTTATCATAAATGTATTGTGTAATGTTTTTATGTCAAATAACAGCCGTTTTCAATATTCTATCTATCACTTGTTTTGCTTACTAAAGTCCGACAAATCTATCTATTTGCACTTACTTTGATTTTAATATCCTATCGACGGATAGCCTTTAATATGACTTATGTCTATTTAACGTCATATAATCTGACATAACTATCCATAATCTTTGGCACATTATTATAAACGGGCGTTAATGTTTTTTCTTTCTTTCTTTACTCAAAAATAAATGATCGTACATACCTCGAATCAACGGTACTTCAGATAATAATGAATGAAGGAATGAATTAATGAATAAATAATATTGCTATCACCAGTAAGGCCGGGTACCATGAATATGGATCAAAGGGCTACAGTATGCAATATGTAAACGGTAATCCTTGTGTTAAGGCGGAAATTACGGAATAATCAAAAATTATATACTAGCAACGTACCGCGGTTTTACTCGCGTTTCACTTCTTATAACGTGGCAATTTTTAGATTAAAAGTATTGCCTCGAAAAAAATTTTATATACTCATTTACGTTTTTGTAAAATATTTTTGAACGTGCCTGGCAATGTCCGACTAAATTGTCTGGCTTATTTTTTTTTCTTCTTAAAATATTGAAATATAACATTTTAATAATTGCATGTTGCCGCAATTATAATATTTATGAAAATATTTTTTTTTAATTTTCGGGGTTAATCTTATTTAGTTCCGCTACTCACCAACCAAGCCTGCAGTTCTATGTATAGTATACTAGCGACCCGCCCCGGCTTCGCACGGGTGCAATGCTGATATACTAAATACGCTACAATTTGCAATGTAAGCGGAAAAAATGTAATTATTTGCGACATCACATTAGAAACCTCAAAAATAATAGTATTTGTCCACTATTTAATGGATGATATTATACATAAAAACCTTCCTCATGAGTTACTCTATCTATTAAAAAAAACCGCATCAAAATCCGTTGCGTAGTTTTAAAGATTTGAGCGTTCATAGGGACATACAACATGACACATGACAGAAAAAGCGACTTTGTTTTATACTATGTAGTGATAGTGATAATAGGAGAGACATCATATAAGTTTGCAGTCTCCTAGGTCGGTCTCCTGTCGCGGACACAGTGCAAATTGGTCTTAAGAATGTTGTAAAGTACCTATTCTATTGTTGAGCAAGGGTACAGGAATATTAGAATCCATAATTTGAATATTATCTTGCAATTTTTCTAAAAGTATCCAGTACAATTTTTTTTTATATGAGAAAGGGGCAAACGAGCAGGCGATCCATCTGATGGTAAGTGGTCAACGCCGCCCATAAGCACCCACAACACCAGTGGTCTATCTCTCACTCTCTCTCTCTCTCTCTCAGTTTGAATAAAATATTTAAGACATTAATTAGGGGATTATGAAAACAGGATTATTCGAGAATTTTCAAACACAAGCTTTGACTAGCAGAGGCTTTAAATAACAGGAATACGAATACAATAAAAAGACTTCAGCAATTTTTAATAATTTCCCTGATTAAAGCAGTTCCCTATTAAACTTTCAGTAATATATCGTGGAAAGAACTTATTTATTTCGCATTCGAAACAAAAACTGTTACTTTAAATTCGACTTTATTTTTGTTATATAAGGTTCAAAATGTGTTATTTAAGGAAGCTTATTTGAATGAAAATATTGCAAAATATATGGGCTGTTCCGATGCACCGTTTCGGAGTTATTTCGTTTAAAAAATAAAGATTGATGTCGATATGGTGGAGGGAAAATGGACGCCTTTTCTAGATTTTAAATTGTGTAATCATTGTCGAGAATTATTTTTGTAATAAGTATGTTTTAAGTTTGATTAAGTTCTTACTAATATTGTAAATGCCAAAGTAACAAGCTGTGGGTATATCTGCCTCTTCTTGACGTCTGAAACGCTGAACCTATGAAATTTTGTACAGAGATCGTTTAAAACCGTTTGATCGTTTTCATGAGAAAGGACATATCTTTTATTTCGGAAATTCCACGGGAACAGGTTTATGCGGGTGATACCGCGGGTTACAGCTAGAAACTAAATAATTTAACTTTTAAAAATACCTATAGATTAACAATGATTCCGATATTCGACATTGGGGCCTTCAAGAGACGAGCGTATAAGTCCACCAAAGGCAAAGCACCTGCGACACTCCCGGTTTTTCAGGTGTGATCACTTAACATCACGTGACCAACATGCTCCTTTGATTGCTCTATCATAAAAAAAATAGTAGAATAGAACAATATTTTAAACTTAACTTTATGGTCCTATGTTGTATGATTTAACTCGGTTCGAACCCACGCCCTCTGACACAATACTCACTGCGCCTATACGCCATTTGAATTAAAAATACTGGCCAAGTGTGAATCGGACACGTACACAAAGAGTTCCGTACCAGACCCCCTTAATTTGTTTTAGTATTTGCTGTCATAGCGGCAACGATAGTAAATAATTTATGAAAATGTCAACTTTCTAGCTATTATGGTTTATGAGATACACCCTGATGACATATAGACAGACAAGGCTAAGTAATAGGTTAACGTTTATACTTTTTATGAACGTACCTAAAAGTATTGTTATATAACTTTAAAACGTTTCTATGACAATTCATGTATTTTCATAAAAATCGACATTCCTTGGTTGTGAAAGCACTTTCGTAGGATATCAAGAAAGGATAAGTTATATAATTCTCTCTTACATCCACTATCATACGGCCAATATTTAACCGTGCACTTCGATGTAGGCAAAGAGATAAACACCTATAAATCAAATATATTTTTATGGTACAGCAGGCAAGCGGAGCGTGCGGTTCAGCTGATGTTGAGGGACTGACAGGCGTGGCCCAATCGTGCAGAGCTCGACCACACCTACGGGTAGAAATAGGATGGCAACACACGTATTCTAACGTGTAGCTACACGGGAACTAATGAACTTACTCTAAATCTAATCGAGGTCTACTTGAATACGAAAAACTTGCCAACACCCGTTCTCAAATTATGTATTCTATGCGTTATCTGATGAAACTATTCCACTTTAAGTTTATTGGGTGACCATTTTAAACAAGGAATTTTATTAGCTCTTACACTACAAACATCAAGTACATAAGCGAATACAAACGAAAATATGATCTCCAGTCCCTAAATATCCTCGTGTTGAATTTAGAAAGTTTGAATTACCTTATTACTCTTTGAGCTATAATAATATATTTTGTTACTTCACGGT
Source organism: Phoebis sennae (assembly GCA_001586405.1). Taxonomy (NCBI): domain Eukaryota; kingdom Metazoa; phylum Arthropoda; class Insecta; order Lepidoptera; family Pieridae; genus Phoebis; species Phoebis sennae. Next base: position 192,955 of record LQNK01000010.1, read on the forward strand.
ATCGAAAATCTGCTTAAATATCTTAACGTTCTTTGAAAAAAAAAATCCAACATTCAGCTGCAGAAGAAGTCACTTAAATTTGTATGAAAAATCCTTAAATTTATGGGAACACCAGTTGGAAATTGTTAAAATATAACCAGCTCTCGGGCTACAAATATCCAGTACAGAAGCGGATGCAAGCGAAATGAACTCCAGTCCCAAAAGGCTCTCGTGTTGAACTTAGAATGTTTGAATGGATTTCTGAATTTTAGATTTAGCTCGCAATGCTTATAATGCTTGAATTATGTAACTGTTTTATATGGTTAGCTCTTAGAGTATTACACTGGTATCCTATTAACTATGAAAATAAGAATTTGAGAATATGTCAGGAGAATGAAACTTTAGTACGTAGCAAAAAATATTTTAGTGGGAGATTGTTATAAACTGTGCTATTCGGCTGATGTTTGTTCACAGCTGACCTGCTTATGACGAAACAATTGGCGGAGTGGATACAGCAATAGACTATTGTGCCGGAGGGTGTGGGTTCGATCCCCAGGAGTAGAAAATTATGATGTGATGAACATTGTAATTTTCTACTGTTTGGGTGTTAATGTATCTATAGCATGAATGAATGAATGAAAAATTCTTTATTGCACTTAATAAGGATACACGAAGATGCATTGAGAAGAAAAAAGCATGTTGTCGTATTAAAAAAAGTATTTTTTGTATGTTTATCAGTTATTTAGTTTCCATTATACAAAATTTGCTTAGTTTGGGATTATATGGCGTAGTGTTAAATGTTCAGTAATATTTATTTATTTATTTATAGTGGGGAAATATCAAATACTGTGCGACTCGTGTAATGTTACCACCATATCTTGATTGAAAAGAGCAATTACTTGAGTTTCTTGCCTGTTCTTCTCAGTAGAATTGCCTTCCGATTACGTGGTAAATAAAAAATAAAATATGTATGTGACGTTTCAAAGACCTTTCAAAAAAGCCAATTTAGAAAAAAATAAGCGATTTGAATTTGAATCATAAAGTTGTATATGCTATCGAACATAATTCAATAATGTTGGTGAGGCCGCTTGCATTTTAATATATCAAGAATTCACTGATTAAAAAACATTTTTTTTAATTGATTTTATCAAGAAAACATCCTTCCCCTCACTAATATTATAAATGCAATGAATATGTCTGTATGTCTGTCTCTTCTATATACTGAACAAATTAAGATAAAATATATATATCAAATTCCATAGGAACATGCATTAATTGATAAATCTTATTAAAATAACAAAACCTCGTTGAACCTCTTCATTATTTTTACGGGTTTAGGTACATATTCTGAATGTCCTGTGAACAAATGAATGTCCTGTAAACAAATGAAACGCTAGCTATGTTATACCTTATATTTTGTAATACACTATATCTATTAAAGGGACTTTACCTCTTTAGAGCGATGTCAGTAGCTCAGGGGATTTCGTCTGCTCAAATTGATACTGGCTACGTGACTTAGATGACCTTATTTTACGACGAAATCGCTGGGTTATTTGTTAAAGAGCATTTATCTTAATATTCCTAATTCAATATTTTGTAATAAATTATTAAAAATAGCTATCCTGCGAATTCTAAAATAAGACATTCGAATTGTTCCTAAAATAAGAAATTTAATAATAAAATATTCGTATATTAAATATTCGAATATTCGTATATTTCATTTAAAAAAAACTGAAAAACATCCTTGTACTTACCCAGAAGAATCTATCCCAGCATTCCTAACTCGTCCGTCACTGTTACATGCTGTTGTATCTTATGGTCTATAATTATGTATGTATATTTAAATTGTATGTATGAGAATAGCTTATCCTATATATTTATATTTTAATGTAAGTATTCATTTCATAACACTATTTCTGCCTTATGTATGTATGTTTATTTATGGGTGAAACATATTTTATTCATATGAACTTATAATATTTAAAGAAGCACAATATATAGTATAGTACGTCACCGGGCCAGCCTGAAAATCAGCGCTGCTCGATCAATGCGAGAAGCACAAGCTGAGGTTGGTCTCATTTGCCACCAACTTTTTTTTTTTTTGTTGTATGTGCTCATGTTAATTATTTATATTGTTGGCAATAAACGAATTTTCTTTCTTTCTTTCTTTCTTTAATTATTTTCGACAGTTTATTCTACATATTAATGTAAACTGTCTAACGAATAGGTGACTTTCATGTTAGATTAGTTTTCTATGAATAAATAAATAAAAAAACTTATTTTAAAGAAATTCACTTACCGATGAAGAGTACTTTATTACTTACGAAATAAAGGCAAAAATACACTTGATTAATGTTTGGAAACGTAAATAAGCGGCGTCCCTCACCGGCGCACCTCATAATCGATTGCAATTCAATTTGTAGTCACCGCGACACATTACACTGGTGACAGTTGCAAATATACGTTTATTTAGAGCCCTCGCCTATCGAGTTTTTGTAGCGATACAATCGCGCGTTTCTGAAGCGCGCGTCAGCATCGCTACAAACGCGCTACACTCGCATTTGCACGCGCTACTGCATCGTTATAACTGTTATATCCGTACTCTGTATGATATAAAGCTCACCCTACTTAAAACCATCCTACTCATCACTTAGCTTACATTTCCATTTCAATGGACTTTCCCAGTTAGTCTCTATTCAACATCCTTCCTAATAAAACGGCTGCCTCTCATTATATTCGCTAATTAAGATTTAGATTTTTTTGAAAGCCCAAATCTAGGGAGACTCGTAACAGAACGCTCGATTGTAGCGATGCGAACGCGCTACTGCATCGCGTCTGTAGCGATACAAACGCGCGATCGTGTCAGGTAATATTGGGGAGGGAACGGTCCTAAATCGCGATTGTATCGCGTTTGCATCGCTACAGACGCGATGCAGCAGCGCGTTTGCTTCGCTACAGACGCGCGCTTGTATCGCGTTTACATCGCTGTGAAAACTCACTAGTGGGTGAGGGCTCTTTTCTTCTAGATTTTCCTTTATGGATGCGAAACTTGGACGCTAACACTTAAAGAACGAAGAAGTTAAGTCTATTCAATACAAATAAATCTTTCCTCTTTATGATATTAATACAGACTAATGGCTATTTTCATAATTCTATCTATCCCTTGTTTAGTTAATAAAATCGGACAAAATCTATCCTTGTGCACTTACTTTGGTTTCAATATCCTACCGACGAATAGCTTTTGCTGTATGTTTTGTCTATCTAGCGTCATGTGAGATATTGACGATCTGATTGGATACAGCAATTGTCTATACCCTACGGGTATGGGTTCGATTCTCACGAGTAGAAAACTATGATATTATGAAATTTGCAATTTTCTGTCTGGGTGTTAATTTATCTATAGTATGTATGTATATACAAGAAAGTATGTTAAGTATTTCTATCGGTTATCCAGTTTCCATAGTACAAGCTTTGCTTAGTTTGAGACTAGATGGCGTTGTGTTAAATGCCCAGGAGTATTTGTTTATTTTTGTGTTTTCTTTTTTTTTATGTAACAGAGGGCAAGTGGAGCATGCGGTTCATCTGATGGAAAGTGACTGACCGCAGCCCATGAACATCCACAACAATAAACTGTCGCAGATGCCTAGCCAACTTGAAGGAACCCCAAGTCAAGTTAAATTCAAGTTGGGGATATAATTGTGTAATTTATTAATTAATATACTGAATGGCTTAAATATTTAGCAACGCAAATATCGCAGCATACAGTACGAAAGTTAAATTAATGTGCAAAACCTACAAACAAGTGGCGTGCCAGCATTTCACGACGCACCTCATAATCAATCGCAATTCAATTTGTAGTCACCGCGGCACATCACACGGGCTGTTACGATAGCGAAGAAATTGCAAAAATTGCGCAATTATTGTGTGTAAAATTTATTTTAAAACGTAAAACCTAAGTGACATGGAACTTTCTACAAAATGTGTGCAGTGCAAATAAATAAATAAAACTACATGGATGAAATCGAGTGGGAATCTTAAATGTTATTAGTAGATAGTTGTATACTTTGTATAATACATTTCACCGCATTCCTCGACCAACTTCCTATCATTAATCCTCTCCTTATCCCGTCCCCTTCCTCCAAGCCGGCAAGGCATCTGCGACACTCCTATGTTGCAGATGTTCATGGGCTGCGGTCAGTCACGAGACATCAGGTGAACCGCATGCCCCACTTGTCTGCTTTTACATAAAAAAAAATATTATGTAATATTAATAATATTTCGTTCGACCCACATAATAATTATTGCTAGCTGTCTCAAATTATACTTGTACAAAATTTCAAATCAGTTCTGTTAAACATGTCTTTCTCTTCTTTGTGCCTGTTTAGGCAAAAGAGAGACATGATATAGAGTTAATTTCATATTTATGACACTAGCAACGCCCTGCGGTTTCACCCGCGTGTGTAACTTTTGATCCCATGGGAATTCCAGGATTAGAAGTAGCCTGTATGTTATTCTGGATCCTTACCTATATGAATACCAAGTTTCACAATCGGTCTGTAGTTTTTGCGAGAAAGAAATAAAAACACATGCATACGTACTCATGAACTTTCACATTTATAATATTAAGTAGGAAGTAGGATTAGGAGGGATAACAGGGATACCAAGAAGGCTTAATAGAATAGCTTTTATATCGCAGTATCTGAGCAAATTCAAAAGAGATTAATAATATAGGTTTCGAGATAGAACAAGCGTCTACAACTGGATGTAGTTATGCAAAATAGATCCAATCCACATCGAACTAGTTTCAAACTATTTGACTTTGAAGTTTATTTACACCATAATGTTATATACCTACTCGATATATATTAATGCCACAGCTTTTTATCTGTGGGATCTCGTCGCTGATTGAAAGTATCTACCTTAAAAACCTCTTTAATATGTGTAGCTCAATTTTGGTATTGGTGTAGTTTGGATCCTTTCTGCTTAACTACGTCCAACTAAAGTACCGAATTTCAAGTTATAATACAGCAATTTAAACGCCGAGTTGAACCACATTAAAACGGTTCACTCTTCGAATGTAAAACGTTACATTTCGATAGATCGCGAGTTATTTTAAACGCGCTTTGGAAGGGATCATACTATAATACGTAACATTATTCAAAACTAGCCGCGATCAGCGGTTTCACCCGCGTAACTTCTGATCCCGTGGCAACTCCGGGATGAAAATATCCTATATGTTATTTTGAATCCTTACCTACATGTATACCAAGTTTCATTATACTCGTAGTTTTTGCGTAGAAGAGTAACAAATACACATATATAAATACATCCTCTTAAACTTCCACTATAACAATATTAGTAGATTTCATTGTTATTATACATACATTTCTTTAAATGCTTATGATATGTTTCATTGTTTTTAATGTCAACTCATTATGGAACATCACTTGCAATTAACTATTTAATTGTTATATTAATTTGCCTATGTTCAATGTAGTATCTTTAGCTCTCCAGTGGCGTGGCGTGCACGACACACAAACACCCAAACATTCATATTTATAATGTTAGTAAGATAACATTTGCATGAGTCACTTGTCCACCTTTTATTAAGTTATTCTATTCATGCAAGGCTAGTATATAAAATAGATTTAATAATATATATATTGATAAACTGCTATCGATAGCTAAACTCACATAATCGCCGAGTTGAACCACATTAAAACAGTTCACTTTTCGCATACAAACTGTTACAATTCGACAGGTAGTCAGGTAAAGTCAAAGTTATTTCAAGCACGTCCTGTATGGCATCATGCGGTTTCAAAGGAATTCTGTGTGTATCGTTAATACTTAAAAGCGATGCAGGTTTTATTGGTTCGACGATTAGGTTTGAATTTGCTGAGTAAGTGCTATATTTTCCCATATAAGGCCGTGTTCCTGGTAAATATTATTTTAAAAGCTACTATTTTACACAAATACTTGAAATGGTTAACGCAATTTACAGCAAATTATTGTCAAAAAGCATCCAAAACTAACATTGGAAAACTATTAGTCGCTGTCTTGGCTCCTTCATCATATTTCCAAATTATCGTTTGAATATCTATCTTTTATTTAGCTTCCTCATCCAGGCAAAGCCAGGTAGTATTAAATATACATTGATAAAGCTGCTATCGATAGCTAAACTCAAATAATCGCCGAGTTGAACCACATTAAAACAGTTCACTTTTCGCATACAAACTGTTACAATTCGACAGGTAGTCAGGTAAAGTCAAAGTTATTTCAGGCACGTACTGTATGGCATCATGCGGGATGGCACGGCTACAAAGGAATTCTGTCTTTATCGTTAACATTTAATAGCGATGCAGGTTTTATTGGTTCGACTATGGGTTTGACGATTAGGTTTGAATGTGCTGAGAATATAACGTGAAACGAATACCTGTGTCAGGAAATTTACTTCTTATTTGTAACCAATTATATTTTAATTTTGGGATGTTGTCGATCAGTGTAGTGTATTGAATTTAGTTAAAGCTGTAAGCTGTGTGTTATTTAAATCTATGTCTAGAATTTGTGCGGTTAAATAGTTTTAATAATAGCCTCTTTGATGTATTGAAAGATCTAATAAAATGCCTAAAAGAGATCACCTTTTAGAGATAGGGTCCCGTTTAGAGCCCATATACTTAAATTGCATGTATTATAATTATGATAAAACATAATGTATTGTAATTGGTTGGATCGTAATTCTCCCTCTTCAATTATACACAAAATTTTGATCATAGAAGTTCAATAAAGTGATTCTGTTTCAAAGAAAGTCATTCAAAGTCAATTTTCCAGCAATGAACAAATTAAAATGATTCGGCAGCATCTGTCCTATTGGCTGTTTTTGTGAATACGAGAGCAAATATGAGCACTATTGATTTCAGTTTCAGGCGAAAATAGGAACAGTTGGACTAGATTTTAGTCTGGTAATAAGTTATTCATAGAAGCGTTATTCTTTGTAACTGCCCTATATTTTAACTGATCTATTGTCTAAATATTTAAAGCATGCAGCATTTAAATATTTATTTATTTATTTTCATCCTTTATTGCACTTAATAAAAAATAAAGTTACAAGAATGTCTTACTTAACTTATAAGTGTGCAAAAGGCGGTCTTATTGCCTAGAGCAATTTCTTCCAGACAACCTTTTGGGAGCAGGATGGAAGAGCAAGATTTAAAAGTAGGCACCAAAATCAACAAAAAAAAAACAAAATTCAAATAAAAATTATTATACAGAATAAATACACATTATACATACACATAATACACAATACAAGTACATAAACCTATATATATATATATATAAATATAAATATTAATAAGATAAATATCATAAGAATATATAAATATCAATACAATACTATACTATTGTATAAATAAATATAAATTACTGACAAAGAAAAGGAGACTAAGATAAGGAAAGATAATGAGCTTTAACAAGAGTTTTGAAGGATCTTAGAGTTTGGGCTCGCCTGACAGATTCAGGCAAAGCATTCCACAATCTGATGGCTGAGACTGTAAAAGAGCGGTCATAAAATTTAGTGTGATGGGAAGGAAAGCATAAAAGTGAATTAACAGAAGATCTTAAGGAATAGGTACCAGAGGAGAGAAAATGAAAACGTTCTTTTAGGTAAGAAGGGTACTTAGGATTGAAAAGGATATTATAAAGGAAATGGAGGATATGAGCATTCCGGCGGAAGCGGATGGGGAGCCACTTGAGCTTTTTGCGAAAAGATGAAATATTTAAAGTATGTAGCATATATATGCTACATACATTTTATTTTTAAGATAAAAATTGATGTTTTAATATATTTTAATTTATAAATAACTATAATGAAAAAAAATCTGTTTTGAGACAATTTTCTTGTCTCTTTTTATTTCTCAGGAACGATAATAGATCGTTCCCTTGGTAAAAACGATAAAAAAAAACAAATATTATATAGAAAAGGACATTGCAAGTAAAAGTATGTTTGTTACTCTTTCACGCAAAAACAACTGAACCGATTAAAATGAAACTTGGTTGCGGGATTATTAGTTACGCGTGTGAAACTGCGGACCGCGGCCAGTGTTTCATATATTTATGTTTTAAGATAAAAACCTCATTTTATGTTATTATGATAAGCGTTCGCAATGAACTTTAAAAATCTTCCTTTGTATTCTAAAACGAGTCGTAAATGTACCAAGTTATAAGTAGTTTGAAGATCAAATTTTTATTATTGAAATTTACTATTTTTAATAAATAGAATTGTTTACCGCCGCTAGTTTACTGTTCTCATAATTATGTAGCTGGAAGAGTAATATAAATTTATTATTCGTGTTAGACGCCTTAGTTTTCATAGGGCTGCCACGCAGTTAAAATTTGAAAAATAATTATATTATGCGTGTCTATAATTTGTAGAGTAATTAAACTTTTTTTAATGAAATAAGTAAAGAAAGAAAGCACGGTAAAGGTGCGTGCAAGGCAGGAGACCCTGAAGGGAAGCCGTGTGTAAAGTTAAATAATAAAATTGTAGTGAATTCAACTTGCAATAAAAAATGTTTGTATAATAAATCTGACGACCCGATTGGCGCAGTGGTTCAGCAACGGTCTATTGCGCCGGAGGAGTGGGTTCGATCCCCACGAGCAGAAAATTATGATGTGATGAACATTGTAATTTTCTACTGTCTGGGTGTCAATTTATCTATAGTATGTATGTATTTACAAAAAAAAAAAAGCATATTTAAGTATGTCTATCGGTTATCTAGTATCCATAGTACAAGCTTTGCTTAGTTTGGGACTAGATAAAGTTGCGTTAAATGTCCAGGAATATTTATTTATTTATTTAATATTTTTGAGAGGCCAATAGTTTGTTAGAAAAATCATAAACAACAAATTATATAAGAAGTTGCAACGCCACAAATTAGAAATATAAAATTAAAATTGCATCCTTAGAAAATACCAAACTCAAGTGTAACAATGAAATATGTATATATGAGCAATAATGAAAGTTTCAGATTTAAATGTCAACGTATACTGTAATGTCAAATGCATTGTTTTTGTGAACATACTTATGTAGACAAAATGCCTTAAAAGTTTATGTATAGGTTTATCTGATGCTTTACCAAATTATTAAATTGGAACCTGATAGCGCGTAGCTTGGTGCTACGGTATTCGTAGCCTTTATAGTTTTATTTATTTCACACAAGCTTTTCATATTTCTCATCTATATAAATCTTTTTGCAGCTTTAAATTCTAGTTGGTGTTAACAGCTCTATACACTTTACAAGTAGGACGTCCGAAACATCAAAGCTTCTGGGCTGCTCTTAGTTTTGAAATGTTCAGAGATATTGATAGTTTATGATATGGTGGTTTCAAAACCTTCCTATCTACCTTCCTCTTTCCCTCCTCGGTTTCAAAGAATCTCTGTACAAAATTTCATCTAAATCGGACCAGTAGTTACAGAGTCTAATCAATTCAAAGAAACAAAAACAAAATCAAATCCTTCCATTTTTAATTATTTCCTCTTTATTATATTAACTTATAGTATAGTTGTATGGAGGCTGTGTTGTAAGTATCCATTTAAGTCATCAGACTACATCTGTAAAATAAATTTATTACCTAAAAAATTTTCAAATTTCATGCCGAAAATATAAGTACTTTGTATGCAATTTATGTTAAAATTTCCATACAAACGACCTTTGATTTTTGGTCACAAAAATAAAAAACTCAGCGGTGACAGCCCTATTCACCTTGCAGTAGGGTGTCCGTAGCAGCAAAGCCTTTGTACTGCTTTTTAGTTTCCATCAGCGAAATGTTCGGAGCTACTTTATACGGGAAATTAAAAATGCAAGCAAGTTAGATTGTTTGTTCGTTTATTACAAGTGTGGAGGCTTGAGTTACACGTGTGGTTATTTATTTATAAAGTTTTTAATCTACACTAAAATTATAAAGAGGAAAACTTTGTTGTTTGTGAATGAATAGGCTCAGGAAGTACTGGACCAATTTTTTAAATTCTTTCACCATTTGAAAGATACATTATCCACGAGTAACATAGGCTATATTTTTAAGATTATTTAAATAACATTATGCTACGGGAGCGAAGCCGCGTGGGTCAGATAGTGCACCAATAAAAAGGTTTAAATTAAAACATATAGAAGTGCATAATATGGACGGCCTTATCACTACTAAGTAACTTTGGTTGAAATTCGATATAAAGGTATCATATCGAAGTTCAACCCAATTCACCACTTGGATTAAGATTTGGGGTTATTTTTGTCCAGGTCCACACAAATGAAGTCACGGGTGGAAACTAGCTAATTTAGTTTCGTCGGGTTATAAGAATATGGGAATAGAGAATGAATCTGTTTTTGAGCGAACACTAGTGCACTATAATATCTTCTGCTCACCTGTAGCTCAACCATATTATTTGTTGAGGTTGGTCACTGAAGCCGAAATCTAAGCCGAGTTTCTTTAGGCTAAGCTAGGCAAATGAAGCATGCGGTTCACCTGATGTTAAGTGACTGATCGCAACCCATGAACATACAAGATCAAACAACATGAACTACAACATCAAAGTGATGCCTTGCCAGCTTGAACGAAGGGATAAGAAACGGATTTATGATGGGAAATTGGGAGAGTACTGGAGCAGGCCTCCGGGCCCCGGCTCACAGTACGAAACACATTGCAATACTGATTTCTGCTGGGGACTCGTAATTATACCGGTCCGAAAGTGGTCCAATCGTGCAATGCTCGGCTCCCACTCTTTTATGGCTGAAGATGTTATTCAGCAGAATTACCCTCTGTCGCCTCTACGTTACCCACGCCACGGCTAGAAATGGAGTCGCAACACTTGTATTCTAACCTGTCGCCACACGGGTGATTATGACAGCGAGCTATTATGAAGGTTATTTCTGAAGATGTCATAGCAGCCACCATGAGACACTTTATGTGTACACTTGTAGCGTGAAAATTACTTGTATGTTACTTAATTTTATATTTAATTACTAACATTTTTCAGTTTTTTTCGCGGGTAGCTACGAAAAGAGTGACAACGGAAAGTTTTTGTGTGGTGCTAAAATATCGCAAAATAATTAGAAAATCTTGTTTATCGCACATCGAGCACATGTATTAACACTTTACATATACTGCCGCACATAAATACCTATCTAAAACCCCCAATAATTACTGGCAGGAGGAATGC
>LQNK01000010.1:204352-215311 GCA_001586405.1 Phoebis sennae
CTATCTATCTATCTAACATTGGCGTTAAGTTTTTATACAAGAAGGATCTGCGTCATAAGAGTTTATTAAGATAAAATAAATATTTTAGCAATTTTTAGTAAAGAATATATGCTGTTGTATTTGTGCAAATTATCTACAAAATAAAATAAAAATGCAAATTAGAGAGATAATTCTATTTTTTAGTAAATGCAGTTGGGTTGTAATAATTAAATAATTGTGTGTATCTACTGTTTAAAAAAAATAAGTAATTTTGTATGAAATAAAATTTTGTTTGAATATTAATGACGACTAAGTATCATATTACTTCTGTTTATATTTTTTTAATAAATTAGTTTAAACTTATTTTGTCTAATATTATTCGGCGGATAAGTTTGTCTGTTAATCAATTTTAATGCTCTACGATTTTAAAAGATATTTCTGTTTATGACAGGCACGTATATAAGGCATAAGATGGTACATAAGTAAAGTAGTAATACTATGCGAAGTTAGATATCTCAATGTGTTCTAAATGACAAGTTATTAAAAAATAATAAGACTTAATTAAAACGTCAAGTGACAAACCACCACTCAAGTATAGTTTCTTACAGGTAGGTATGGTGCCACCTAGACCACAGTGCCACTTACCATCAGGTGGGCTCGTGGTCAAATACCTGCCTGTCACTCATATAAAAAAAAAAGTATCGTCTCTGAATAAGTAAAGTGAAGTGTGAGTAGAGTTTATGAAGCCCTGTACTCTGTGAGAACTCACAGTATTGTATGTTATCCAACTGGGTCATACACGCGGATGTAATTTAAAATGTGTCATCCATTCGCAAACCGTTAAGCCTTTAGGATTTATTTCAGGTGCCTCACTCAATTTCCGGTTTGTCAAAGCCTCATTACCTGAATAATTTATGACGAAGTATTTCGAAAGTTTAAATAGCTTTCGACAATTGTGCGAAATAATGTATTATTATGAATAATAGTGGCAAATTATGTTCTTTCGTACCATACCATACCTATTGTTTCATGGTTACTAGTTATTTATTAAAAAAATATAAATGACTTGTTGTGCCCTGCGGTTTTACCGTATATTCTCGTCCTTCTGGGAGTTCTGTAATTGGTACACATATAGGTAAGGAATGAGAATGAGTTGCCACGGGATCAGAAGTTACGCGAGCGAAACCACGGACTTCGGCTAGTTATAAATTGATCATCAAAAAAACCAGGAGGCATACAAACATGAATTATAAAAATAAATTTAAAAATATAAATTAAAATATGAAGAATTTGCCAACTTATCACATTTAAATACTTAGATGAGTACTTAGTAATGCAAGATTATTGTTATTAATAAGTTAAGTTAACTTGCATAAATTTCATTTGTTTTAATTGTACACGTGATTGGAACTGCTGTCTTAATAGCTTCACGTCACAGAGGGGTCCGAACGGAAGACCAGCGCTGGTTGCCTGCAACCAGCACGATGCTGAGTTCGAGTCTTTTCGCACCAATTATGTACATATGTATTTATTATATTTATCTCTGTAAAATGTATGTATTTATCTCTGTAAAATATATGTATGTAAATAGTTGTTGCAAATAAATATTCTTTCTTTCTTTCAAATAAAGTCTCTCTTCAAAAGATTTACTTCCTCTGACATGGGACATTCAACAAAGCACAGATTCATTTTAAAAAGTCCAATCAAATTTGCAATTATAACCAAATACATTTTCATTCTCGTAGATTATTCCACCATACACACGGACAATGCTATTAAAATCTGTTGCACAAATCCTCCAAACATTAACAATCGAAACGATCATCTCCGATTCGATAGAAGCGTGCTAATTCGATTATTCGATTATCATAGGATAAGCGTTACATGAACACTGGTTACTCGGATTGGATTCTGGAATCGAATAATTGTTTAATCGTAGTGTTCTGTTTACTTGTTAACTAGGATTCGGTTCGATGCATGTAGGCGTTTTTGATGAAAATTGGATGGCAGGATTTGCGTCGTACATTTTTTGTTATAACATGCCAATGAGTTTTTCTTTTTTAACCCAGACACACAAAAACTAATTACTACAATACTTATAATAAATAACAAGAATTTAACAATAAAACATTTTCAAGGATTTTAAACGTGGTTAATTGTACTAGCTGTGCCTCGCGGTTTCAAACGCGTATGTCTGTTTTCCCCGTTCCAGTAAGATTGGACCAAAATCTTTTCTTCACTGATGCCTATGTCATAACATCTGCATTTATGTTAAATAACGGTCACACAGCACGGCACAGTCCGTTTAGAGGTTTGGGCTGTGCGTTTATAGATCACTATGTCAGAGTCCGAGAGTTAGGACCATTTTTGGTTAGGTGTTTGAGACAAGCTGAAAACTTCTCCGAGACTTCTCCTATTATACATTGACATGAAACTACAAGCCTGGCTAGTTAGCAGCCAGGACCCCTATTCACGAATGTGAATTCGATTGGAAAGTATCGAAAATCGGAACAACATTAATTCAACATTCACAAATTCCGAAGGAAACGTCATCAATCCGACTCGAATCGGGTTTGTAAATCAATACCCCTGGGATGCAATTCACAATATATTAATTAATTTCATTAACTATGATTGTTAATTAAAGATTATCAAAGAATTACAATTGTTATTTTAATAATTAAAAAAGGTGCCTCTCAAATAACCTTAAATATTTCGTAAGTTTCGGGGTGACCTGTCACCAATTTAACTACGTATGAAAAAAATGTGTTCCCATCCTAGGTTCGGTTATTCGGTTCCCAGAGCACGCACCGTTTTTATGTTCAGAAGCGAGTGGAGTGTTCCGATCTATGTATAATGCTTTACTAATATTCAATGTAACGATGTTATTGCGTAGTATTACTGTAGATTGTCTATAGCTTCACATGATCTTAATCAGAAAATATACAGGGTACCAGCATCTAAGTCACCTAACATCAGATGAAGTGCATGCTCCGCTTGCCTGCTGTAACATTAAAAATAGAACTGAATATAATATAATACATATACCGAAAATATTAAGTTTCACTCACATTTTAAGTCCCGTATTTAGTATTCTATTAGGTCTTCAATAAATAATTCAGAACCTAAGCTAAGTATTTTCCGATATTGTCGTTGTGAAGTATGCCAAGTATAACTAAGTTTTAACTAAGTTCGTAAGCACTTCGCGGCGTAAAATATAATAATAGGTCTCAGTAAATACTTTGTACTTTAAATAGTTCAAGTAAATTGTTGGCTTCATTTAGCATCGTGGAACTAGCGATCTATTTTGACAAAGGTCTATGAAATAAACAATTCCCTTCAGATTTGTTTTTATGTATATCTAACTATAGCTCTAGTCATTCTAGACCAATTTTCGGTATAATTTTTTTCAAAGGTTATAAGAACTTCAGAGGTAGTCCCGTGTCAGTTGGTCGATTGTTTATAGTCACAACAAAACAAAATAAAAATGTATATCATCGATCGCCCCCTACTTATAAGTAGCAAAAAATAATTCATAGTTGTTGCGCATAAAATTAGAATCCTTCTTCCTTCTTTTAGACTTAAGAATCCTTTAGGCAATATCATTCAAATATCCGCTGCTATATTAAATTTTTTTTAAACTTTTATTTGTGAAATTCATCACCAATAGGAAAGTTCGTTACATAAATTTAAACGTAAAACTAAATAATGTACCCAACTAATACGCTCATGAAAATTTACTACGCACATAGTTAAAATACTAAATCGAACCCAAAACTAAAGCTATTTCATAACCCAAGTAAACTGTTCACTCGATAAACCATTTAAAATTCTAATTCGTCCCTTATACACAAAACAATAACGCGTGAATGGGAACCTTTTATTATTAGGGTTGCCACTTTACAGTAAAACATTTTTTGCTTTATATTTTTCTACATTAATATTGTATAATCTTGTGTTTGTTTTAACGCGAGCACTTTCCATTTTAAATAAAATACTTTTTAAAGGATTTTAAACGTGGTTTGTTATACATTATTATTTAACCCGACATTTATATATTAATATTATAAATAGGAAAACATTAGTTCAAAAATTAGTGGACCGATTTTAAAAATTCTTTCACCACTCGAAAGCTACATTATCCAAGAGTAACAGCGCGGATCATTACAAAGCGCAGTTGAATATCACAATTCAAAACCTATGATAAAAAAGGTCGCAAGCAAGGCTTTATGAGACAGGACTGGTACATAGATATGAAACTATGAAACGCTGATTTATGTTTAATACTAGCCGACGTATAGCGATGTGCCATGCTGCTTCGCTCCCGTAGCATAATGTTATAACCAGTAAAATAAAGCCTATGTTACTCGCGGATAATAATATCTAATATCTCATCCCAAATGTTTGTCACTATGTTGTACATTACAATGTTAACTTAAATTCTTAGGGCTATCAATTGTGAGAGACTGGTGCCCGAATGCTGTTGAATGGTGAAAAAAAAAATAAAATCGGTCCAGTAGTTTTTGAGCCTATTCATTACAACCAAACAAACAAAGTTTTCCTTTTTATAAGATTAGTGTAGATTAACTGCCATCCTCGGTATGGCTTGTTTGAAATTCGATGTCTAACCCCTCCTTATTTAAATCATACCCAAAATAGTTAATACAATATATTGCCCAAAATAACATATTGATCATATCAATAAAAGTCATGTTATTCTGAGGTAAAAGATATGCCTTTACAATTTCGAAACTCCTTTCGTTGCTTTCACGAGAAAGAGAGATACACAAACATACATACTAACTTCCGTGTTTATAATAGCCACGCCCCGCGGTTTCACTCGCATAAATTCTAATGCCTTAGGAATTCCGAGATTAAAACAGTCTATGTTTTTTCTGGATCTTTATCTATACATATACCAAGTTTCATCTAAATCCGATCAGTAGTTTTGCGAAAAAGAATAAGAAAAACACATACATAAATAATAAATATACCCTCACAAATTTTCATATTTATAATATGAGTAGGATTAATACGTGTGGGAACCCTTATTACTACCCTCATTAATACCATTTTAGTGTTAATTGATGGAATATTGGTTATTGGGAAATATACTTCAAGTTAGGTTAACTGAAAGCAATTATGAACCTAATGTTTTGGTATGATTTGAATTATGTGTGGTCAATTCTCGTAGTCTAATATGGAAATTAATACTTTGTAATTGTTTGACATATCTGTACTAATATTATAAAGAGGAAAAATTTGTTTGTTAGTTAGTATTGAATATGCTCTCAAACTATGGATGGATTTTTTTACAGATGATTCTGTAAAACCCTGGAAAGGACATAGGATAGTTTTTATCCAGAAAATCTTACGAGAACGGGATATGCGGAACTCAGCTAAAATGACATATTTTTGTAGGTTTGGCATTGATGTGTATTTTTAAAGGAATGGATAACAATAATTGACTAAGCAGTATAGTATTAATATCTGTGACTAAGCGAAGCGTAGTAAGTAGTCGAGATGGCCCAGTGAGTGTATATTTGTATGTTCATAATATGTTTGTGTGTTTGTTAGTAAGAACTTAAAATAAAAAGGAAATCGAAGTTCTAAGTTATGTGAATTTAGTAGGGGGTTACGAAGATAATGCGGCATTTAATAATTTGAACTTTACGAGTGCCAGTACTTTTTTATTATTTTTGCATAAATAATTAAATAAATATAACTAACCTGTAAAAACTGCCATTTTTTCATCAGCTTATTGCTTTAGAGAAACTAGAAATTATTAGTCTAGGCAAATTATTAAATAATAATTATTAAATAAATAAAAATTATTAAATAATAATTTTAACTTTATGAGTGCCAGTACTTTTTTATTATTTTTGCATAAATAATTAAATAAATATCGCTATAACTAACCTGTAAAAACTGCCATTCTTTTCATCAGCTTATTGCTTAAGATACACTAGAAATTATTTCAATTCCTCACGATTACAATCAAACACGAGCGCAGACGCACATCCAATCTGGACCGCGTCCGTTACACGACTGACCGATTGACAGCTACCCCCTCTGTTATAATATGTACATGAGACAATGTATACATCTATATTAAAAATAACACAAGCAACATTAGTAACCCATTTAAATAATTGATATTCTTACGTTTACATCCATGTTCCTTTTTAGAATTCGATTTTGTGTACTGCCCATGAAACAGGCCGTGCATCACGTCTTAAATAATACTTAATTTATTGCCTTTAAAAGTTTTAGAATTATATATATATCAAAGTGAACATTGAATGATTGATGTAGTA
This sequence comes from Phoebis sennae, assembly GCA_001586405.1. Taxonomy (NCBI): domain Eukaryota; kingdom Metazoa; phylum Arthropoda; class Insecta; order Lepidoptera; family Pieridae; genus Phoebis; species Phoebis sennae. Next base: position 210,649 of record LQNK01000010.1, read on the forward strand.
ATAGTTATTTTTTACTTCTTTAAAAAAACACTTTTTCTGCATAAAGAAAATCAAATCACACGGGAAAAAGTGTCAAAATAAAAAATCGTCAGCCATTTTATCTAAGCCAAGCCACTCTCAAGCCCGAACCTACTCATTTATACATATTATCCTTCCATCCACAAAAATTTCGGCGATATGAAAAATCGAAGAAAGGACCCTAAAGGTCCCGACCCCTGCTTTCACCACATACTAATCAGTCATCACTACTGACTGTGAATTGCGAATAAAAAGTCTATATAAATACGTGGGTATTACAGGTGGTGTAAGTCATGACTTTTCATGGTATAAATCACAGATAATATAATACTATACTGTATAGACAATATAAACTGATCAAAAATAAACGTTGTAATAAATATATTCCTAAATAGGGGTTAGATGTGTGTGAAATTATAGGTGACCTCAAATAAATGAGTATTTATCTATTTAAAACATATTATGAACACACAATCAACTTTAACATTTAACAAGAGTGTAGGAAAGGCGGCTATCTATTTCAGACAAGCTATTTTAGTATGGACAAGTGTGTTGATAATGCACACAAAGAAAAGTAATGAACTAGATTTAAACCTAAAGATATACAAATAAGGAACATGAATCTAAATACCAATAAGTATTTTTCAACGCGTAATCTAAATTGAAACGTGTGTGCAAACACGCGTACAGCTGTTTGAAACTCGAATGCACTAGAAGGTTCGGTATGTCATAATATGTCATCATGTGTCACTGGAAGGAAGAAATTTATTTAGCAATTAGCTGCGCCCCAGGGCTTCGTTCCCGTGGGACTATCGGTATGATATATAGCCTATAGCCTTACTCGATAAATGGGCTATCTAACACTGAAAAAATTTTTCGAATCGTACCAGTACTTCCTGAGATTAGCGCGTTCAAAAAAACTCTTCAGCTTTATAATATTAGTATAGATTATTCGCTGGAGGCCTGAGAGGATCTCAATAATAAAAGGAAAAATTAAACACACAAAAAAGCTTAGAGCTTCTATCTTGTACCCACAGAGAAATCTCTCAAATTACAGGGGTTATAAGTGGCACAAATTTAAGGATGCTCCTCACTGAACGATGCGGTTCGGAGTATTGCGTCTTAGTAATGAACTGACGTAAAACGTAGGAACCATTATTTAACAAATATGATTCCTGGGTGGTATCTCTTTAAAATCATCGTGGTCAAATGCCTATGTCTTTAAAAAAAAAATCTTCTGATACACACCGCAACCTCTACCATTATAGAAATTTCAGTGTTTATATTGTTAATTCCTATCTTGCTATGTATGATGTAGATCGTAAATGAAATATGCTGTTTCTACGCAATTGGACAATGATCAGTTGATCACAAATCACAGCTAGTCATATGACTATTTCTTGTATTAATAAAATTACTGTAATGAAATATTACTACGAGTACGTTAACCAATTGGTAGTTAGCATCAAACAAAAGGTTCACAAACTCATAAAAATTTGAAAGACATGAACAATAGATATAATTAATTAGAACATCTTCGAAAAAATACAGAATAACTTGTAATTAATTTCGCTAAATAATTGATTATTCGAAATTACCACACGGATATTGTTTAAAGTAATTCGTTCAAATTTTAATTTGGTTAGTATTTTCTTGTGTTGGTTTTAAATCGAGTACTGTCCATATTGAATAAAAATACTTTATAAAGGGCTTAAAACGCGGTTTATTATACATTAGTTTATATTATTATTTAACCCGACGTCTCGAACACTTTACAGCGAGCGTGGTCACGGGTGACTGTGGTTACAGTTCTCTTCATTGTTTCAAGAATTGTTGTAGCTACCTCCACTTATTTCCACGGCGATATTTGAAAAATTGGCTCGGATTCTTGCAAAATTTATTTACAGCGTCCTCTTGTCTTTTGCTATGCTTGACATATTAAAATTTAAAATTTTTTATTAGGTCGCAAAAAATCTTGCCAACTGCAAGCTTTCCACCCGAACCAGAGTTAGTTGTCGACGAAGATTCGCAATAGCCTTGCTAGGCTAGTTCGTGTTAAAACAATTTATCAATATTTTTATTATGAGCCTGTAGTGTTCCACTGCTGGGCAAAGACCTCCCTTTTCCTCTTTCAATCCTTCCTGTTTTGGGCTTAAGTGGTCCAGTATATTCGGTCAAGTTCGTCCCGCCATCTCTTTTTGGGCCTGCCATGTTGCCGTCGTCCTTTGTTGGGGATCCATTGAGTAGTGATTTCTGACTTTTGACGGTCTGTCAATGACCAAGTTTAAGCACCGTAGGTGAGAATCAGTATTGTACACACGTCCATGAGTTTTCCCTTTATTGAAAGCGACATATCCCCTTTTATGAGCTCCTTCATGGACCTTCATAAACGCTTTACTAAACGCATCGAAAATGCCTACCTCCTCTAGGCATTTTCGTTGCTATTTGTCTCGCCTGCCCTGAAAGAAGAACCAAATCGTATGACATTTTCTTCTTTATTACGTAACTAGCGACCCGCCCCGGCTTCGCACGGGTGCAATGCTGATAAAAACCTTCCTCATGAGTTACTCTATCTATTAAAAAAAACCGCATCAAAATCCGTTGCGTAGTTTTAAAGATTTGAGCGTTCATAGGGACATACAACATGACACATGACAGAAAAAGCGACTTTGTTTTATACTATGTAGTGAAAAGCTAAAATTAGTCTATAACAAAGAATTGATAGTTGAAAAAAATGAAAGCCAATTTTTAGGTATAATCTTAGATAATAAACTTAAATGGACACCCCATATAAATAAGGTATGTGACTGAATCAATAAATTTGTATATGCTCTCAGACGTTTATGTAAAATAACGGATCTAAAAACTACACTAGCAGCTTATCATGCACATGTAGTATCCATCCTAAGATACGGAAAAATACAGAAAATTGTAGCCCACGCAAGTGAAGCCGCGGGTGGAGAGTTAGTTATTTTTTTAAGGTTTTTGAGAAATTATTGAGTGTTTTTACCGTATCTATATTTTTAGAGTACAAAAAAACATGACCGCAAGTCAACCAAAATCTCACATTGTCACGTGGTATGCCATTTTCACGACTTTAGCAGCGTATATCTCAAAAAATATTTAATTTAGCAAAAAACATACTTAAAAACCTCTATTTCATTTTTAAAGACCTATCTAATGACACCTCATTTAATGATATATTCGCGAATTTATTTTTTTACCCTCCGTTTACATGTATGTATGTAGAGCCACCCCTAAAATTATGTTTTTCAAATAAAATGTAGCCTATAAGTTGCACCTAATATTGGCCTATCAGTATGTGAAATTTTATCAAAATCTTTTACTTACAAAAGGGTCTGTAAAACTATGACAAAAGAACAATATATTGAGATGTTTCATTTACTACCTTGTTCTCATGATTTTTTTACAAATAACTTGATAAATTGCGCATTTTACTTATATTACCTGTAAGTGGCTAAATAATAAAAATGTATGAATAACAAACTGGCTATATTAGCATTTTTATTGTTTTGTTAATTACTTTGAACAAGGTATACTCGTATATCTACTGCTTGCAGAGAAAGACATCGGCTGTGTTAAAGCGACATTCCACGAAACAATATTACTCTGAAATTATTAAAACTATAATTCACTAACATGTCGAAACATGTTCATCAGACTTATGTTTTGAAAGGAGATTCTCCTAGTAATGTAGCAAAAGGGATAATAACCAGTGGAAGACAAAAGGAACCTTTTTTTATACAAGATTTGGATGAGGCTTTCCGAAGAATTCAATATTTTAAGAGAAAAATGCCTCGCGTTCAAATATTTTATGGTACGTAATTTTATTTCCATATAAATAACTTAAATTGTTTCAAATATGTTAATTTATTAAAACAGAATGTAATGCATTTGTAAATGTAAGTGATAACAATTCTTGTTATTTATTTTCTTGGTTTACAATAGTTTTCATAACCTTTAAATAAATTAATCTTTAAAATAAGTAAGTAGAAAGATGCACTGATGATTATTTATGGGACATTTTATCATATTAACTTTAATTTACTGTTTTTTGTGAATGAATCTGTTTGAATACAACATTTTCTAACTTTTGAGCTGTATAATTTTTATTTGCTTTGAGAGATTATATAGCAGTATTCGTTTGTGAAAAACTCTAATTAATTTAAGGCAGTAGTTTTTGGTTAGCTCTTTTGAATGTGGAGAGTGATTAGCGATTCTATATATCCTACTGTACTACAGAAAGGGTAAAAATAATGTTCAAGCCAAAAATATATTCACCAATGAATAAATGAATAAATAATGCTTTAAGGCACAAAGAAAATGTGTAGCAATAGAAGTGATTAGTGAAAGGGGCGGTCTTATCGCTTACAGCGATCTCTTCCAAACAACCGAAAAAGATGAGGAAAAGTTGCAATGTGTAAGGAGAAGGTGTGTTGATGCCAGAGTTCAGATTGATCGCTGGTACTTTGTAATATCCAGAGAATCTTATTTAAATAACATTTAAATAATAAAAATTTTTGCCAAAAAATAGAACCGACTTCCTCGCTCTAAAAAGTAGAAAATAACTTTTATTTCATTTTTGTTGAAATCTATACAAAGTCGGTGCAAAATCTTGTTAAAT
>LQNK01000010.1:215328-252293 GCA_001586405.1 Phoebis sennae
AAAAAAAAAAAAAAAAAAAAAAAAAAATACGGTCGAATTGATAACCTCCTCCTTTTTTTGTAAGTCGGTTAAAAACAGAAAACATTGAATGTCTTGGTGTTTTGAACATGGATTATTTGACAGGGCTTTAAATGATAATTTAATATCAGGTGACTTGCACACTCATTTTTTCAGGTTATAATAAACTTTAATATTAATAATTACTGCCTCTTTGGTTAACTTCTAGTTCCTCGTTAGCAAGATAATTTGCTTAGATCGAAGGATCTCGAGCTCGGTTGCGCGTAAATATATCTAACTATATATATAAAAAATAAAAGAAAGTCGTGTTAGTTACTTCACTTATAACTCAAGAACGTCTGAACCGATTTAGCTGAAAATTGGCAGGAAGGCAGTTTAGAGCCAGGAGAAGGACATAGGATACTTTTCATCCCGGAAATTCTACGGGAACGAGGTATATATGCGGGTGAAACCGCGGGGCACAGCTAGTAATAAATATATTACCTATTTTGTTATAACAAAACGAATATTCCGTAGCAGCCCTTAGTAAGCTGGCGATGGCACTTTAATTGGGCTATTAGCTACCATGGCCGATATCGATTGGTTTATTATTTACCCTGCAATAGATTAAAATAGAAAAATTAAATGTTTTTACAGCAATTAAAGCAAACGACAATAACATGATGTTGAAATTAGCAGCATCACTTGGTTTGGGGTTCGATTGCGCTACTCCAGGAGAGCTACACAAAGTTTTAAAACTGAACGTGAATCCAAGGTAAATTGAATTGTTATCTTTGACTTCTTTTAAGGGTAACATTTTTAGTTTATCGTGGTTCGTATTATATATATATATTCGTGGTATCGTTACAAAGGTGTCCAAAGTAGAAAGCCTGATTTAAGAATTATTTAATTTAGAATTATTAAGAATTTTTTGTTTGTAAAGACTTTACTTAAAGGAGTTTGTGTATTTTTATGATTTTTAAGTGTTTTAATAATAGTCGGAGTCCAAAAGGGGGGAAGTTTTGAATTACTCGAGCGAGATTTATAGATTTTACTCTATAATATAGAATGATAAGCAATTAATTTATTTTTTATTATTTTAGGAGCATCATATTTGCATCTCCTCTAAAGCTCCCTGATTGGATGACGTACGCCCAAAGATGTGGAATAAAATTTGCTACGTTTGATTCGTCGTTTGAACTGAAAAGAACGAAACAGTATTGGCCTGATGCAAGGTACTAATAAATGATTTTTTTACGGCAGAACAAGCAAAGGAGTACGTGAGTCATCTGATGTTAAGTGATCACCGCCGCCCATGAACACCTGAAACATCGAGAGTATGGCAGGTGCTTTGCCGGCCTTTGATGGACATATACGCTCGTTTCTTGAAGGCCCCAATGTCGAATTTGTTCGGAAATACCGCAGATGGTCGTTCCACAGCTTCACCGTAAGAGGAAAGAAAATCAGACACGTAAAAATTATACGATAAAAATATGGACATTTTAATAAAGTATATCAAATCAACGCTCACTTAGATCGATTTCATATTGTCACCTTTCGATAACCAATTTACGAAAAAAATTATTGTCCATCTATAATATCGAATGTATTGCATACAGTCAAAAACATTCGAGCATACATGTTAATATTAATAGGAAAAGTAGGTTTAAGCATCTTCTCATTCTAAAACTTAGAAGTAGGATGAAGAATTATTAATTTAGCAATGTTTACCCAGCTCAGAAAATAAAACTAAATATACATCATTTTCTTTATAAAGAATTTCAAAGCATTGAAACATACATATTTTCACATTCATAATATTTATAGGGATAGGACCAAGTTCTAAATCTTTAGGAATAGGAGGAAGAATGGATTGATATATTGTTTTATTTTCAGTCTTCTCATCAGGATAAGAGTAGATAGCAACAGTGTATATAAACTGGGAGAGAAATTCGGCTGTGACTTTGAAACTGAAGCATTTGATCTTTTGGACGAAGCCGCGAGACTTGGTATAAAGGTAAGATATTTATCTCAGAGTCGAGATAGCGTAGTGTATAGTTGAATTGAAGTCAGTCGATATCTGTATAAATGAATATCCGATGTTGATAAAATGTCGTAGGCGAATAGTATAGGCAAACTTTATGATGACAAGCGAAGGCAGTAGAAGAAGGTGGTAACCCTCAGGAAGAGAGTGGGGACTGAAATTAATATATATCAGAATGTGATATCAATTTTTTTATTTTATTTTATTTATTCATAAAGTCACACAGCATCTTGAGAAGGTATAGATATACAATACAAGTAACTAGGTCCAATTACGGACTTACACTATATAAACGAAAAGATAAATATGACAGAATGTTCTCTTGGTAAGGATAAATAAAACATTACACAATATACAAAAAAAAAATCTTTTTAGAGTAACAATTTTTGAGATATTTGTGTCAACGTAAGATTTAATTTTATAAAATGAAAAAAGAAAGGTCTTGATAAATATGAAACATTATACGGGCTCTAACTCGACGCTATATCATATAGATTACAATATAGCCTTTTTCACGTGTGTCGATGCACTTTCTAATTATGAAAAAAAATTGAACTCAGTCTAGTAACATTTTTAAGAAAACATTACAAAAAAATGATTCCTATAATATTAGTATATATATAATTTAAAAACTTTAAATTAGAACAAATGTAATAATTGTTAAATGATGCTATAAAAGTATTAACATAATTTAAATATAATTCTGTCGACTTCACCCTGTATTTATGTACATTGTTAAAAATAAATAACTGTATATAGGTATTATACCAACCTTGTGAGTTAAGATAGTAAAACCGTGCTTGTAAGATGTTTTTGCATTTTTTTTGGCCTTAATCCAATTATTTGACTTCCATGAGTCATTTTTAGATTAAAAATTAGGTTAATTAATAGGTTGGCTTTTTTAATTTATTCCGTTAATTTAATGTAATTATATGAAAATGGAGATATACAAATTTATTTACATTGTGTTCGCGCGTACACTTGTGCACTATAATATCTCTTGCGCAGCTGGCTAGTCTCTATTGAGATTGGCCACCATGGCCGAAATCAGTCAGGGGGGCTATATTTATATAAGTATGGGACGGGGGCAAGTCGAAGCCTCTTCCCCCGATGGCAAATTCCAATGACAGTAAATGTTCCAGTTTTGGAAACCTGTCTAAAATAAAGATCCGGCCTACCTCATGCACTATAATAAACTTGTCTTTTTTTCTTAATTTAAGTGAGCTTATTGCATACATATAATTTAAATAAAATAGTTTTTAAAGGATTTTAAACGCGGTTTATTATACATTATTTTACATTATTATTTAACCCGACGTTTTGAGCACTTTACAGCGAGCGTGGTCACGGGCGACTGAGATGACAGTTGTCTTCATGAGTGTTTTAAAAATTGTGTGACTACCTCCACATATAATTTGTTCTCAGGTGGTGGGTGTGGCCTTCCACGTGGGCAGTGTGTGTTCCTCAACAGATAGTCACATGACAGGCATACGAATGGCGCGAGCGTTGTTTGACCATGAAGCTAGAATGGGCAGAAATAACATGAAAATCGTGGATATAGGTGGAGGCTTTATCAGTGAAAAAACGGAGGACATTGACGAGGTTTGTATATAAAAGTAATATTAAATGTATAATACCACGTGAAAAAAAATTCAATAGCAACAACAAAAGTAGAAAAACAAGTAGACAGCTAGAAGAATATGGCATTTAAACTTGTCAGAAATTACATGAACGAATAAATAAGTATTAAATAAAATACTGTTTAAGGAGACACACAATTTTTAACTCATGAAGATAATGTATTCGAAACGTCGTGTTAATAATAATGTAAAATAACATATCATAATCCGCATTTTAAATTGTTTGAAAAGTATTTTATTTAATAATTATTTATTATAAAGATTTCCAACAATAATACACACACATTTTAAATTTAACAAGATTTTGCACAGACTTTGTATAGATTTCAAAAAAAAATAAAATAAAAGTTAATTTCTACCTTTTAGAGTGGGGAAGTTGGGTCTATTTTTTGGAAAAAAGTTATCACTTACCTTTCATTAAGTAGTTTTATATTATTAGTATTTTTTTATTAATTAGTTTATGCAAGGTGCCAAAAATTTCATAAAAATGGAAACAAATCAGCATCTTTAATTTTTTAGGTATCGCTCCTCGTCAATAGGGCATTAGAAGAGTATTTCCCAGACAAAAGTATCCAAATCATAGCAGAACCTGGGAGATACATCTGCGATTCCTCCATGACACTTTACACTAATATCAACGCCATTAAACGGGTAAGTTTTTTTTAATCCTTTTGTTGGTCAAATCCTTTTTTTCTTCTAACGGCCGTTTTCAATAATGTATCAAAGATTATGGATAGATTGTTATGTCAGATTATATAACGATAGATAGACAAAAGTCATAGCAAGAACTATGCGTCGATAGGATATTGAAATCAAAATAAGTGCAAATAGATAGATTTGTCTGACTTTAGTAAGCAAAACAAGGGATAGATAGAATATTGAAACCGGCCGTAAAACTTCGTATGAAATATGATATTAAATAGTTTAGGGGAAGAAAAACAAATTAGTTGTATGCAATTATTACTAAATACATTGGTGTAAAGATAATTGAAAAACAAATTATAAATGCAATTATTCGGTTACATAGTTCTGATTCTGTATTTAATAGCTTTTTTATATCTAGTAAAACAGAAAAAAAGCAATTAAGTGTTCAAAATGTAAACTGAATTAAAATCTATTCATTCCAACAAACTTTTATAATACGTGAAGTATTGTAATTCGTGAATTTCAAGCATTCATGTTCTTTTTATTTATTGCTAAAAATTGTTAGGTACAATACTATTGTTGTTATAATTATTATTATTTGAAAGAAAGAAAATACATTTATTGGGGTATCAACATAACTTGTAACTGCCTCGTTGGTCTAGTGGTTGCATCTTTGACTACAGATCGAAAGGTCCCGGGTTCGACTCCCGGGTGGGGCTAAGAAAATGTTATTAGGATTTTATTGACAAAAAAATCATAGTAACAGCCCTGAGTTTGGAAGTTGGCGGTGTTGGAACACCCCCGTGCCTTGGAGAGCACGTGAAGCCGTCGGTTCTGCGCCTGATCTCTCTCCGGTCGTGTCGACAGTAGTAGAAAATTGCAATGTTCAACACATCATAATTTGTACAAAGTTTCATCCAAATTTTTTCAGTGGTTTAGGCGTGAAGAAGAGACAGACAGACAGAGTTACTTTTGTATTTATAATATTAGTATGGTATTTTTCAATGTAAAAACTTCGCTTATATATAATTTATATAAGTTTTTTTAGGTAAAAAAGAACGACGAATACATAAATATGATATACATAGGAGATGGGATATATGGGACACTGCAGTTTGCGGAGTCCTGGCAGACAGTTAGCAAGTTTGAAGTAAGTACATTAATATACCTTATTTTGTTTATACAGGGTGACCCGAAAATCACTTGAATTTTTATTTACATACCGAAAGACTTGCCTATATGTATATCGTTTATCATTAAAAATTATAAAGATCATTATAGTGTTTTCTTATGCTTGTTTTAACGCGAGTACTTTCTATATTAAATAAAAAACTTTTTCACGGGTGACCCGTGACCACACTCCCTGTAAAGTAGTTCGAAACGTCCGGTTAATAAGAATCCTTTAAAAGTATTTTATGAATAACAATAATTATTATAAATTTAGTTTAGTAAGTGATATCAGTAAAACACTGAATAATCTATGGCGTTACAGCTATATTTAGACTTATCCCGTAAAATTCCGGGATTAAAAGTAGCCTATGTATTCTGGACCTTAACCTACACGTATACCAAGTTTCATCCAAATCCGTTCAGTAATTTTTGCGTCAAAGACTAACAAACATACATACATCCTCACAAACTTCCGCAATTATAATATTCGTAAGATTTTTTAAGACTTGATTTACTCATAACAAAACAGAGTATACAGGATGTGTGTTTGTGACAGTATTTTTTTTAAATTCATAAAAAATTATTATTATAATTTTAGTGTAATACAAGGAACAAAATCGAGGACTGCGACAAAACGATCATATGGGGTAACAGCTTGGATTCCCACGATCGTATAATGCGCGATATAGACGTGGTATTACCGCGGTGCGCGCCTTCTGATTGGTTGGTCTTTCCCATACGTGGCGCGTACTCCTTCGTATTCGCTTCGTCGTTCGCGTGCATGGAGCAACCGCAAACCAGACCGGTTATATCAGTGGATTTGTGGTAAGTGAAACGGTATTATCTAGAATAATATTACATATGTCTGTATCTAAAAAATAAATACTTTTTATTTTTTTTTATATACAATAAGTAACTTTGTGTAACTATTATTGCTAATATTTTATTACTAGTGAATTGATTAAAATGACACATTTGACACAACGTCACCTAGTCTCAAACTGGATAAATGCTACTACTATGTATAGATAAATGATAAATTTATTTAATTTTGTAAATACATACTCACCGTTGACAAATGTATATCCATAGTAAACACAATGTTCATAATAATTTTATACTGATGGGGATCGAACCCATACTCATCAATTCAAGTGCAAGTGCAATTTATAGATATATCCACTGTACCAAAGGATTCTGCGTTAGTAATAATTTAAAGATGAATTTCGAATACGATGTTTTTTCTATTTTATATTTGCAATTCATATCTGAGTTAATTATGCATATGACACAAGGCATAACGTTTGAAACTAATTGTTTTTCAAGTAGACAAATGTAAAACAATATTTTCTAACACAAATGATTACACAGCTGTAACTTTTCACGGTCAATATGCGTTACAAATTAATCGGAACTAATATTTATTTCACTGTCTTTAAAAATCGTCGCATTTCTGGTCTTACGACCTTCAGACATATTGTACAAATTTTATTCATGCGATAATTTTACATTGGTAAATAAATCAGTTGACTTACACGTAAAAATATTCCATTAAAAAATGAGCTCGTGGAGACTTACAGATAGATTATTATCTTAAAATTTAAACATTTTTGGCATGAACAAAAATCCAACACAGTAATTTTTTATGAAAAATAAAAAAAAAAAACAATAATGTTTATATATTATACAATTTAATAAACAATATATTTAACAATAATATTTAATATTCTTGGTATATTTCCAGGAAAAAAATAAGGGACAGCGAAGTGTTTGACCCAGCAGAATTTGTAGAAAATCCAGATTTTTCAACACCATTCCCCTCTACTCTTCCAAAAGTGATCTGTGCTGAGAGACATCTGAAAACGAATTCGCTTTTAAAATCATAGATAAGTTAAATAATAGATGCAGTAATAAGTATTAGTGAATTGTATTTCTCTTTCTTTTCAATATCCTTATCCTCTTATCCCTTCCTGTTCTTTAAATCTGGCAAGGCATCTGCGGCAGTTTGCTGTTGTGCATGTTCATGGGCTGCGGTCAGTCACTTTCGATCAGGTGAACCGCATGCTCCGCTTTCCCGCTGTTACATAAAAAAATATATCTCCTCTATACGAACACAAAATTAATAGGTACAGAAGGCAAATGAAAGTACTTCACTTATCATATCTACACACACAAAGGTAGAGATGGTCTCAAAAGGATGACATTGTAAAGATTGTCCTCTGTATATATCTTTTTTGTGACGAAGATCAACGCACCTACAATACTTTTGGGGTTTTTCGGATTATAGTGTTATTTAACATACAAAATGTAACGTGACTTATATAAGATTACCTGGAAGGATTATTATATTGCGCTTATAATTTTTTTTACCATTGTTTAGTTTGCTTTTTTCTGTACTTTTTAAGAGAGCGTGCCTATTTGATGGTGTTATTAAGGTAGAATACATTCATTTCAAGATAAATAATTTTGAATGTAAGAAAACATTGAAGGAATTCTAAATGTGTCCTAGAGTAAAAGTTGTTGCAGATTCTGTCATTAATCCTATGAGGTCCCTATTCGAAGAGGCTACAAATATTTTACAAATAACCTACTTACATAATGCAAATTAATATTAATGTTTATAATCTGTATTAACTTTTGAATTTAATATATTTGGTAATTATTGTTTAGCTTTAATTAACTTTAGTATTTAATTACAATAATATTGTCTTAAATATTATATTGTTGTGTTAATAAATAAATATTTCATATTTTTTTTTACTGTTTTATTTATGAAGAAAACGTGAAGTTTCCTGTAAACGTATTATTTAATGTGTAAAAAATCAAATTTAAAATTAAAATCAAAACAGTCCTCAAATTGTCAATTCGTAGTTACCCATATTTTTAAATATTTGTTGATGCAAGAGTAAGAATATTGAATATCATTTAAGAGTATTGAATTCTTGTGGAAATTTTCTTTATTTATATTACAATATAAACTATACTTAAAAAGACTGATCGCATAATTCAGAGAATATAGATACAATTTATTTACTTACTAAGTTTTCATATCACAGCACCAATACGGTTTTTAAAATCAGAATTCAGTCATCAAAACAATCAACAAACAACAACAACCACATATTGACTACTAAAAACAAAAAATGTTTGAAAAAATTTTCGCAACACCCTGTATAACGAAAACTACCCTCCCGCCACGGAACTATGACAAGTCCTTTAGCACGCGACCAATTAGAAGACAAGTGATATTGATTTTGCGAAAACTCACTGCATTGAAATTTGTATGCATTTATACTAGATTTTTTGAATAGAAAAAATAAATTCGCATGTCTTTTGACCTATATATATACTTTATTATATTTCTCACTAACTTTTTCCCAGTTTTGGTTGTATAAAATTCAACTTGCACGATATTTCTAGTAAAATTATGGAACAATTACATACACGAATTCATTGTAAATAGTTGCTTATTTATTATTTTGAAGTATATAAAATGTTATCCGAATTCATTAAGTTTTTTTTTTTGCAATAGTAATAAACTACTTTCGATTAATTGATAGAATGTTAGACGTTGAGAAGAAGTAAGTTGAGATAACGAAAAGGGCTGTAACCTTGTAAATAAAAATTGTATGAATTTAAACAGCTTATTTTTACACTCATATAGATGCCTACATAAAGTTTTTTTTATATAATTTACTTAGGCTACTTCTATATATTAAAAAACTTCTTAAAAGAAGCTGGTATAAAGCTAGTTCACAAAATATGTATGTAATATGAAAAGGAATCCAATTAAAGTACACCTCACCTTGAATTTGCTAAAAGTAAAGCTGTATCTCACATTAATAAGATGATAGAATGGTAGTATTTTTTACAACTTATTCGTACATTTTTAAATCTTATTTTTGGCTTTCTATCTTCAAATAATCAAAAACTAAAATTACTTATCCCAAAGGACCTAATGTACGAGCGTATAAATTTGTTTTCCTTAAAGGAGACTGAAGCTGGTTCACACAATACGTATGTAAATTGAAGAGAACTCCAATCAATGTACACCTCACCTAATTGGTCACGCGCAAACACTTGAGAGGGATCGTTTTCAAATGTTTTGATCTTGTGTTTGAGTGTCTTGACTGGCTTTGAATATTCTGTTTGTTTTCGTTATTTTTTCGGTTTTAATTCATGGAAATGCTTTCAATAAACTCGATTGGCATAGTAGATTTAAAAGTTATTAGGATGTGATTAAGATAAGTAATAATAATAATAATTAATGAAGCTCTGGAACGGACTACATTTGCGGCATTTTCGAACATATTCGACATTGGGGACTTGAAGAGCCTATATTATATCTATCAAGAGCTTATATGGCCGATAAAGCACCCTGCGACACTCCCGGTGTTTCAGGTGTTCGTGGGCGGCAATTTGCTTGCACTGCCATAAAAAAAATATTATTATGACATGTGTCTTTTATTTTTCTAGTGTCCATATATTTTTATGGTACAACAGGCAAAGCATCCTTGATGTTAATGACTGATGACCGACCTCAGCCCATGAATCACCTTTCATTTGTTGTAGATGTCTACAAACATCAAAGTGTCACGTGTATTTATCAAAAATATGTAAAAAAATGAGTAGACGTAAAATTCCAACTTCCCAGACTCAGATACGTTTGAGAAAAAAACAGATTCTAAAGAAAAAATACTCAAGATTTTGCTCATAACATTGCAAAATACAACACCCTGTAACTACAGTTGCGCTAGCCTGAATAACTGTATTTTCATTTCTAGACTACGGCAATATGGGATGATAGTTCCCATTCATGATTTTTTTTTAATTCAGGTGAGTATTATCAGCGTTTAAACTCAACAATTTACTATTAAAATTCACGACTACAAACATAAGAGGACCAAAACATTCAAATGGGCTATTAACAATTGTATTGTTTATAGTAGTATAAAAAGTTTATGATTATTTTTTAACTTTTATTAACCCATGAACTATTTCTGTAGTTAGTAGTTGAATAGTTGTAGCAGCTATTAGCAGGAAAATTAATGGAATTCTTATTCATTAAAATCTTTACATTTACATTATAATAATGACAATAACCACATCCTGCAATTTCGCGCTCGTAACAATAACGTTATTTTTAACTATAAAATGTGGCAATATAAATTAATGTATCAGTTTTAGTACTTCCTGCATTAAAAGAAAGCTAAATACATATAAAACTAGTGGCTCACTCCGAGCTAGACCTCGCGTTGTAATGTATAAATCGAGACCTTTCAATTGATACCACACTTGGCTATTACTGTAGGAAAAACGCCTATTTTATTGGCAGTTCGTGAAGGTCTCATCATATAATATTCATTATGCTGTTAACCTTTATTCAATCCTCATGACAATCTTATGATTGTCTTAAATGGCTGCGTAAAACAAAAATAAATTCAAACTTATTTACCTTTTAATCGTATACGCAAAATTATAGGGTGTTCGTAATACCTCGTTATTTTGCGAATTGAAGAATTTTAACAAATTTTTTGTTTTTAACTCTCCATACTCTCTGTAAAAAAATATTAATGAAAGAAGAACTTTGATACGTCAATTACTTTTTTATAAGCAAAAGTTAAATGACGTTCTATCATGTCAAAAGCAGTTAGAAAACTGTTAGCGATACTAGAAAATTTCGAAACTTTAAATGAATAGAACAGAATATCTCTTTATTGTACTAAATTGTGCATAAAATAACACAGTAACAAATTATAAACTAGGAATGTACAATAGGCGGCCTGAATTTACCAGGCAAGCTTAGGGTCTAGGAAAGGAAAGTAATGATAAACAAAAGAAAGAAAAAATAAACTTGAATACAACAAAAGTAGTGTATTTGTAGTAGATATACTGAGGCAAAATCTCATACGATATTGCATACCTAGTAACATTGTCAATTACAGGGTGTCCTTAACACATAGTAATTGCATTAACGTAAATATTTTTTAAGTAAACCTATTACTTTACATTTTTTAAAAATGTATAACGTTAAGGCTGTATGTACACAAGCACATACGATATACAAATATCTACATATTTTATTACACAGAGCAATCAAACCTCGCTCCAATCCTGTAATACCTCTAATCACTAATTCTGTGTGCTCAGAGTTGCACTAATTATTCATGTGAGTCCTTCATTAAATATTCATTATTTAACCCCTTGTCATATCTCCGAGTGTAAGAATGACCTGGACTTTTGGACATGAAGATAGAGTTATGCTCTTTTGAATGTGATAATACATTTAAGTCTTTGAAATTTTATATTAAATTGAAAAATTAAATTGAAACTCAGTCAATAATTAGTTATTATAAAGTACGAGTACATCGGGCAGAAATGTAATTGATACTTCATTTTGCCAAGTTAAGAGAAGTATAATTTTTATTTAAATAGGCAAACCTGGTAAACAGTCAGTGGCCAGCCTATCTAAATTAATATTATAAAGAGGAAAGATTTGATACCTTCTTTGTTGATTTGGATCGAAAGTTGGACTGATTTGAAAATTGTTTTTATCATTGGAATCCTAGATTATTCCTGACGAACACAGGCTATATATCGGAGCGAAGCCGCGCAAAACAGGTAGTTTTCATAATCAGCAATATATGATAAAGTCTTATCTTTAAAATTTTTGAAGTAAATAAACCAATAAATTTGTTTAGAAAACAAAAAAACCTCAAAAAGGTAAGATATTGAACTCATTTCGCACAGAAAGTTAACGTTAACACACCAATAATATATCATGAAAAACTAGTTCTCAATACCCTTTGCCTTCCGATCGAACTACCAAGGGAACATCAATAAAGGTAACGGTTTGAAAAACGACGAGCGGAAGCCGTCAGCCATCGCCTGAAATTAATGATGTAACTATTGGTCCAGGCTTCCTTGACTGAGGCCGAGGATGGGATGAAATTAAAAAAAATTCCACCCGAAGATAGGCAAAGAAACAAGCTTACGACACTACTATAAAAAATAAACTTCCTGTGGTAAAAAAGCTTTGAAAAGTCAGTAATTATACGCATTGATAGCTAAATTGTGCTATATCATCTTTTTGTATCGGGGACTAAAATTAAACTTATGACACCCCTCTTGTTGCGTCGGTTCCTAAAACATGTAATTGAAATTTTTATTTTATTTTATGAACTTTTCTAATGTTGCTAATTATTTTCACGATACAATTTTATCATAAAAAATATAATATTTCATCGAAAACTATTTCATAATATTACCCCTTGCCTGCTGTACCAAGGAAGCATAAAGTTTAGAAAGTTAGGTTTCATATCGTATTCTAATTTTCTACTGCCTTTAATATGTACTTGATGTATAATAAACGTATGTATTCACTATCAGTTATCTAATATCTATAGTACAAGCTTTGCTTAGTTTGGGACTAGATGGCGTAATTTTAAATGTCCCAGAATATTTATTTATTTATATTAGAAGTTAAACTAAAAAACAAAAATTACTGCATACGCGCTTTTAAAATCAAAAACAAACAATTATTTAAAAGCTTTAAACATCGTTTGAACTCATCTAGTTCGCAATTCATAAAAAAATTGCATAAATCAACCTTTACCTTCAATTCAAAGTACCAGGGGAGCATAAAGCAGGTAACGGTTTGAAAAACGAGGATCGGTTAGAATTAATGACGCAGCCATTGGTCCAGCACCGCTGATCCGTGGAGCATTACTATCCGTCAGATCACCATCTGAAACCAGCGGAGATACCGTAGTGAGCGAACTCGGGACAAAAAATATGGACCACATTTATTTTGGGTGGACGTAAGTTGTAAGAGACTGGCGAATTAAACCAAAAAATTTAAAAAAATCACGTAAAGGTTAGTAATAAACAATGCAAACTTAAAGACTTCGAAACAAAGAGTAAATTTATATTCATCTAGTTCGCAATTGATAACAAAAAATTGATAAAATCATCCTGTACCTTCCATTCAAAGTACCAGGGGAGCATAAAGCAGGTAACGGTTTGAAAAACGAGGATCGGTTAGAATTAATGACGCAGCCATTGGTCCAGCACCGCTGATCCGTGGAGCATTACTATCCGTCAGATCACCATCTGAAACCAGCGTAGATACCGTAGTGAGTGAACTCGGGACAAAAAATATGGACCACATTTATTTTGGGTGGACGTAAGTTGTAAGAGACCGGCGAATTAATGGAAACAAATTTGAAATCACGTAAAGGTGAGTAATAAAAAAGCAAACTCAAAGTCTTCGAAACAAGAAGTAAGTTTTTAATATGAAATAGAAAAATAAATGAGCAAACATATTTTCGTATGTAGACAATAATAATTTATTTTTTACTAGCTATTCCCCCGCGGTTTAACTCGCGTATAATTCCCGTTTCGCGTGGAATTTCTGGGATAAAAATTATCCTATATCTTTTCATGGCTTTCAAATACATTCATCCAAATAGATTCAGTGCTGAGAGTGAGAAGAGACAGACATTCAGACAGAGTTATTTTCGCATTTTAGATATAAAATAAAAAAATACATTTACAAAAAAAACCTGTAAATTTTTTATCTGATAATGTCAAATATCTGTAATTTTATCCTATATTTATTAAATTTATACTCGCTTCATCCACTATCATAGACCATCAGGAACCCAGCGAGGGTAGCGCAATCTCAGAGGTCGGCCAGTATTTTATTTGATTACCTGTCACTTGACTGGATTATGGCGTATGTTTTACACAATGACCGGCTGATTGATTGGGAGAAAATCTCTTCGTATTCGAGAAATGTCTTCGTAAATTATCCTGAGGATATTGGGGATGTGATAAGGATTTTGAACATACTGTATATAATGGTACGGAATGATATGTGAATATAACTTTCTTAATATAGTTTTCTTTTTTGAATTTTTGTATTAACAATAATTCGTTGGTTAGTCCAAATTTGTATTAATTGTATTTGTTTCTCTGATTGATGGTATAGCCTTATTTATTACAGAATAAATAAATTAATGAATAAATAGATATGCATACATACAGTAGTGATTGACATGCACAAATGGCGGCCTTACATGACTATTGAGCCATCTCTTGCAGGCAACCGTTTACAGAGAGAGACAGAGACATATACAATTTTAATAGTGGGTGGTACAAAAACTGGGAAGGAGACAGAAAAAAATAATATCATATATAAAAAAGCCAAAGTTAAAATTATCGAAACCATTTTGAATTTGCTTTGCAAAATTCTGTTGCAATGCTAACATTGCATTAGTTTTGCAAATAAATATTAATTTATAAATATAAGGAACCAATTTCATTACCACAAAATCTTAGAATGGTTCTAAGAAAATATATTCTTTAATGTGCCCTAAGGCAAATTTCTTGTAAAATCATTATATAAAAGCTTATCAACTTCAAGAGTTCAGAATTTATTAATAACTTGTGCTATTTCTCTCAAGAAATTCTTATTACCTAGTTATAAAGCGCTAAAACCAATATAACTTATAATTAACTATATATGCCTCGCGATTTTATTCACCTAGTAACGTAACGGTCCTTCCTACTAATCCTAGTAAAATACGAAAGTTAAGATATAAGATAGTTTGTATTTGTACACATTTTTTTATGGCAGAGCAAGCAAAGGAGCAAGTGGGTCACCTGATGTTAAGTGATCGCCGCGAGGATTCGAAACGCATAGGCTGCTTTTAACTCCAAAATTTTCAAGGGATCAGATCCTACGCGGGTGAAACCGCGAGGCTTGACTAGTATAACATAAATGATCTATCATAATCAGGGAAAGTTATTAGCGCGTTTAAACACACAAATTAACATTTCCTCTTTCCTTATCCTTACTCCTCACTCATATTATAAATGAAACTAAATCTGTCTGTCTGTCTCTTCTTCACGCCTTAACCACTGTACAACAAAACATTTGGAAGAAATTCTATACAACTATAGCTTAAAACTCGAGAAAGGACGTAGGATACTTTTTATTCCAGAAATTCCACAGCAACGGGAAATAAACATGGGTAAAACCGTGGAGCACAGCTAGTATAAAATAAATAAAGATTTAAATATCCTTCGTAAATAATAAGGGATGATTTATAAAATTGAGACACTCAAATTATACAATCTCTAAAACCAGTGGATTTGTGGATAAATAGGCATCTGAGTCAAAGAAGGATGTGTAACGATACGTCAGAAGGGACGCGCTGATAAAATTAGGGATGGGACGATAATGTCGATAAAAAGAAAATTATAATAATGAGTGAGCAAATAATTAAGTGTTAGAGACTTTGATGATTATTGCCAAGTGTACCTTGGTAATTATTCCAAATAAACACCCTGTAAATAATGTTATACTATCCTCGGAATATGATTGATGTAAAAGTAGGAATGTTGTGTCAATCACGTTTCAATTACTGAATGGATTTTTATCAAATTCTGTATTGAAAAGGGTTTTAGCTGTCTAAGGTGATGGGATATCTTTTATTGATAAACAGACCCAAAATTAACGTGAATGAAGTTTCGGATACTAGTAAAAAATATAGGAAAAAAAGAGAGAGCCTAGTGGGACCGGTTAAATATTTTTTACAAGGGATCTACGCATTTAGGGTAAATAATTATAACATTTTATATGAATAGAAAAGAACCATAATAATTTATTTTTATTTAAGACCTAATATGAATAAAAATAAAATTAATTTAATTTCCAACTTAATACTATTTATTTATTTATTATTTATTGCGGTTATTTTTTACCAATCAAAATTACATATTTTCCACTTTCAAATATCCTGCAGAGATAAATCTTCTCCTGAGTCATTGTAGAACTAAATTGAACATATAAGCAACAAAAGCTGGCCAAAGATAATTAGTAGAAAGATAATTTGTTTATTTAATGAAACAGTACTGATAAATTTACACCTAAAAAAGGTTTGTTTTTTTTTTATTCTTCTAATCAACACACTATCACATGGTTTTTTTAAGAAAGAAAGAAAGAAAAATATTTATTTGCAACATACATACATTTATACACACACATACATACATTTTACAGAAATATTTCTTTTTATATCCACACCCTGTATTTAGAGGATAGTAAAACATTATCAGTAGAAATGTTGAACTAATTGGCATCTGCAAGTAAATGCAAATATGTCAATGAAGGCTTTGACACTTGATTGGGTAAAGGAGTCGGCAACGGACCTTTGATGCGGTCTTACCGGACGTAGGTATTTTAAATGAAACAAGGAGTATCGGTACTACCAGTTTATACAGGGTGTCCCGTAATGTGCAAAGCATCTCTTGGAGGATGGATGGATATATCCTCAAAGATAATATGGTTTACGCAATATTTTTGGTATAAAAGTATTATTTATTTTTTTTATTAACTCCTTTTCGTATACGACTTTTTTGGGTAGAAATACACTCAGAAATAACATTATATCGAATTTCCTTATTTTATGTATTATTCCTCAGTAGTTTTTATATTATACCATTCAGAATATACAATACAAACTAGCGCCTATAGGTATAAATATATTTTAGGACTTTTCCTCACCAACATTTTTTGATATTCACAAAGGTAAAGAAAACAATGAAAAAATTATCTGAACAGTCAAAATGAGATCATTTTTTTTTATTTCAGACATCTCAATTATAAAACAAGATTTTAATAACCTTTCAAAACATTTATTAACAAACAATTTAGAAAATGTTTTAAAACCTTTCCATAACAATGCGAATTTAATTGTCTAAAACTAATATTTATACAGCTGACAGTATACCATTCATACTTTGAAAACAAGATGTTATTAGAGAAAATATATAGTAATGTTTACTTTATATAACACTATTTTCTTAGGAATAACATTTTTTTAAATTTCAATTACTTACAAACATAAACGCGTGCACTCCCACACACACTAACACACACACTCACATCTAGTATTAGTTTAATATTCATTTTAATTCTATTCTTTTATTTTATTTTTTTTCCTAGTTTCACTTTGGCTAGTAAGAAAATACATTTATACTTACCTGCTAGATAAGGTACATGATTGTAATGTGACTCGGGTGAAGAAGCGTCGGTAGCGTCTAGCACAGGTCCAAGAACCTTGTTGAGGTGTCCGTCGTGCCAATGTATATTATATGTCCCAAATATGTGTACCAAATAAACGATTTTGATTGATTTGATTTGAATTAAATACCAAAAGGCTTAAGTACAAATCGAGTAAGGATGTGACTTCATTAGTACGTTACGTTGCGTTGCATCGTCATCGCATTGAGACTGCGACGTTTCATCGGGCCGACGGACTAGTGATGTGCTGTGCCGTCGTCTTCTTTTGTACGATTATTTCGTTTCGACGCTTTGTATCAACGTCACCGAATACGCACGAGTATTTTTTAACGTACGTTAGGAAACGATGGAATAGAACATACATATTTTCATTTAAATAGTTACGCAGTAAGAAAGGTCTCTCAAAATACAAAAAAAAACAATATTTGTGAAAGTTATTTCAAATTATAACAGGAATTGTTACTATTGAAAAAGTGTAATTATACACTTCTTATCTATTTTCAAATATGCGATATTTAATACACCATTTTCCTTGTTTTTTTTTTTAAGTATTATCTGTCATTTATAATTGCTCGTGTAATGGAGCTTGTTCTGTTTTTTTTTATTTTCCTGTAGTTTTTTTTGTGTTCTACTATTTCTATTACTTTTGCATAACTGAGTGGCCACCTCCTTTAGCTCTGCGATACTGCACAGTCATGACATAGGCGTTATTTTTGTTACCTATAATGTACTTCTGTGTGGTTTTTGTATGTAATGTGCTTGAATATTTATACTTTATACTATAGAATAGAAAATAATACAAAATATTTTTATTCATTTAAACTTTTTGCAATGTGTTTATGAATAGTCATTTTTCAAGTCACCACCGGTTCGAAAAGTCGATTCTATTGAGAAGATACCGGCATGAAACTCGGTAGATACTTTTTTTATAATATTTGGTTTATTTTACAAATATATTAGTATATAAAAATGCATTTGCTATTAATCAATTTAAATGTTAATTCGTGTTGTCCTAATCCACTTCACATATCTCGGTGGAAGGAAATTCTTCACGAAATAAACTAATATGTATAATAGTCATCATACCTTATTTAAACAAATATAACATACTTTTAAATGAAGTACATCACGTTATTATAGTCGGATACAAATATCCGAGAACAATTTAAACTTTACTAAAAATATTTTTAATAAAAACAAAAACATCGATAAGCAACACCACATCCCTATTTCAAAAGAGCTCTAATTTTATTGGTGGGATTTAGGAAGCTCCGATAATACACAGATTGGGGCTTCCAGCTTATTGAGATTTTTACAATTGCGATTTAAACAAATGCTCCAAGAAATATATGGAGAATAAACCTTCTGAAACATGGATTGTTTTGTAATATAAAGAAACATATTTAATTCATCACCCTTATTGTCCGAGAGGTAGGTCCATTTTTGGCTGAAAATGAATACGAACGAATCTATAATAATATTATAAAGCTGAAGAGTTTGTTCGTTTGAACGCGCTAATCTCAGGAACTACCATCATACCATCTCTGCTGCAAAAACCCATAAAGCCGTAGTCGCAGGCGGAAAGCTAGTTTATAATTAAATAAAAAGCATGTTAAAAATATTTTAAAAATAAATAAAAAGCATGTTTATTTATTTTTAAAATGCTGGCGCGTATCGAAAATAAAGGTAAAAGTGACAAATTATCCGCGGAAATTTGCTTTTTTAGCCACGGTGAGCGCTGCGATCGATTCAGTGTCCCCCACCACCTACTTTGCACCTGGCGAATATAAGCCCTAGGGCTTAGCTCCCGTGGGAATATCGGCATAAATGAAACACAAAACACATCTTTTTCTTAAAAATATTTAATCTACAGACAGGGCTCGTCTATGATTTTATTATATGTATAGAAAATCAAGTAATTATTTCTTTTACATCTTGCACATGCCAAAACTAATTCTTTACCTTTGTTGGTCTTTTGAGGTTGGAAGGTGATTGCTCGGAAAAGTTTTTATAATTATTTAGCCGTGAATAACTGAAAATAAACAAAAAGCCTTCATCATTAACGATACTATAGTAATATTATGATCGTCAACGATACGTTAATCAATTAAATTTCTTTATTTCTTTACTTACTTTCTGTGAAGTCCGCCATGAGAAAGCCCATCTATACTACTAAACTTTATTGATTGTGGCATGTATTTATGTATAAAAAAAGATAAATATTATTATTGATGGTATTAGATTCAGGTAGAAAACTAATAAAGTACGATGTACCATTAGAAATAATTGTTTGTTTATTATTTTTCGTAATGACGGTAAGCTATTTGATATTTCAATGTCCGCTGCCATTGCAACCGCTACTTGGCGTTGTCATCGCGCACCTTGCCAATAGATGATATATTCCTTGATAAATGGGCTATATAACACGAGAAAAAATTCGAATCGGACCAGTAGTTCCTGAGATTAGCGCGTTCAAACGAACAAACTCTTCAGCTTTATAATATTAGTATAGATTAGTATGTAGTATGACGAATATAGAAACATATTTCAGTCATTACCTTAATAGTCCGAGAGCTAGGTCCATTTTGGGGAGATGTTTGAGGTAAGCTGAAAACTTGTATGCCTCTCCTATTATACCCCGACATGGAACTCCAGACTTAGCTAGTGAATATAGGCGCTTTTTTAGACCTGAAAGGTAGAAAGTCCCACCCAAGAACACTTTTTGAGAGTACTATATTTTAGCTATAATAATACCCTTTTATAATAACAAGTTGCTTCGAATAACATTTACATTCTTTGACAGATAGTTTCATTGTTGTAGTGTCTAAAGAATGAAAGCTAAAAAATGACATTTGGGTCGTAGACTTAATATGGAAACGATTGAGATGGGAGTTAATTTCTGGATGTAGTTGTTGATTGTCTAACGTTTACCTCATCAGGCATTGTGACGCAAGCTATGAATGCAAAATATCAACCATCCGTTGGGAGTACCTGATATTATTAGTACTGTAGTAGTAGGTTACTCAGTGGTTGAAATTTTTTTATTATTTATTTAATTGAAATATAATGTTCAAACGTAATTACGGTTCTAATGGAAAAGTTAAGTTTACTGTTAGATAGTTTTAAATTTAGACCAATTTTATCCCGGTCAAGAATAAAAAAAAGGATACTGCAGGATGTAACTATAAACGTAATGATTACTATAAACGTTCAGTGTCTGAAATTGGACAAAAAGTCTGTCATATTTCATACTCCACTGTCAGCGTAAATTATATAAAAATGGAACTATATTTTTATTTACATAAGCATTTTTATTTCACTAGCAGCGTAACTTCTGGATTAAAAGTAGCCTATATGCTATTCTGAACCCTTACTTATACGTATACCAAGATTTTTTATTAATCAGTTCAGTAGTTTTTGCGTCAAAAAATAAAAAACACACATACATACATCCTCACAAACTATCACATTTTTAATAGAAGGATGTATTATCTATTTGGGACACATTCATTATCCAAACAAAATATTCACTGCCCACTTTATTTAATTAACATATCCAATTAAAGGAAATAATGAAAACATCCCAGTGATAAACACTAAATCATATTATTATTTATCAAACACAGCACGCACATAGAATTTATATGGCGACGTGACACAATTATGCTAATTCAGGAGAGGGCCGGCATTTAAAGCGATGAAACTATACATTACTTAGTTTATTTATAGTTTATAAAGTTGGGTTTAGGACAAATGGAAATGGAATGCAGGTTTGTGATTTGAATCGATTGGCGCAGTGGATACAGATCCCCACGAGTAAAAATTATGGTGATATGAAATTGTTGTTTTCCACTGTCTGGGTGTTAAGTATGTTTAAGTACGTCTATCAGTTATCTAGTTTCCATACTAAAAGCTATGCTTAGTTTGGGTCTAGATAGCGTTGTGTTAAATGTCCCTGAATATTTTATTTTATACTTATGTTTTTATGTTTTTTTGTACGAAAAAGTATTATAAATAAATAAAATCATGCTTTTAAGGCATCACAGCATTGCGTTTCTTTATTTTGCACAATTTCGTCACCAGTTTTTCATCATAAAACGTTCGTCTAATGGCATCAGTATGCACCGCGAATTTGACAGGAGACCGAGGAAGTAGACCGAGACAAAAGACCGATACAGAAGACGTAGACAAGAGACCGAGTCTCAAAACCGCAAACTTAGGCAATGTATTATAATAATAGCTCCTCTGACCGATTTCAGATGGCAGGAGATAGTATAGTGTACAAGTGTACGCGCAAATACAGGTGCACACTATATTCCTTTACTCTCATACCCTTATGGAACGGCAAACCGACACAACCAGCGAGAGATCAGGCGCGGGACTGACAAAACACAACTCTCCAAGGCACGGGTGTATTTCAACACCGACGACAACAACAACTTCCGGACTCAGGGCTGTTACTGGGATTTTTGTCAGAAATAGCCCAATAACATTTTTTTGGCCCCACCCGGTAATCCGAGACCCCTCCATCTGTAGTAAAAGATGCAACCACTAGACCAACAAGGCAGACAATGAATACACACTAGTTTGCACTAAACGCGACAGTAGACAGAGACCAACCTTTCCTACAGTAAAGAAACTTTCGCGATTTTCTGGAATCGCCTTTAACTATTAATAGCATATTTGCAATTAAATTCTACACGTACATTTCCAAAACAAGATCAAATAATGAAAACACATGTAATTGGCTATAAATAATTCCAACAACTTAACCCAACTACAAGATGAATATTTGAATAGATCCCTATTAGGAAAGGTCAAACGAACCCGCTTGGAGGTCATTTGTCAAACATTGGGCCCAAAAGGTACTTTATAGTAACGGGAAATTGGCGAAGGCTTATAACTTTGCAGTTCTAACAAATAGGGTCGCAAGCTGTGACTATACTTGTACGAAGTGTAGTACATTATAATGAGATGTTTTATTGAAATGTACAAGAAAGAAATTTTTTAGGCGTTCACGTGTTGACGTATTCATTTTGTTAGGCAAGTGAAAAAGCTTGTATTCGTTTTGGGTGGATATCGAATTGATTTCCTGATAATAGCTATTCTTTAGTATTTATTTTTACCACATTATTGTGAATAATAGCATAGTGTTTAAATCATACAGGAGTTGCACAATTTTTGACGATTTTAAAAAGCCCTCAGGGTTTGTCACAAATTCTGTACACACTGGGAAGTAAAAATCATGACTTTTGAGAGAGTGTGTGTAATTTGAAAACTCCCCACTTTAGTAGTAGATAACATACATATCTGTTTGTTAATTTTAAAATATTGCAGACAACTCAAAACATTTGATATTATGTGAACACCAGATATACTTATATTTTAAAGAAAGATTTTTTGTTTGTATTGAATAGACTCCGAAGCTACTGGACCGATTTGGATGAAATTTTGTACAAATTTTCTTTGAAACGGGAGATGTACGTGGGAGAAACCAGGGAGCTCAGCTAGTCGTTAATAATTAATGACGAAAAAGTGCAACAGAACAGTAATGGGCAAATCAGTTTAGGTCACAAATTTAATGTCTTGAGTAGGTGTCAATTTATTTGACGCAAAATAAAATTAATGAAATTACACTGTTTTTCAAAGATGCAATAATAAATATTCTTGGATATTTAACACTACGCCTTCTAGTCCCAAACTAAGCAAAGCTTGTACTATGGATACTGGATAACTGATAGACATACTTTTTTTGGAGAAATTCATAATGTTATATAGTGAATTCACACCCTCCGGCGCAAAAGACCAATGCTGAACCACTGCGCCAATCGGGTCGTCAATTTTATATTGACATATGAATCGAAGTAGACTCCTAATCTCAAACGTGTATTTACATCATAAAGTGTACTTACACCTCAGTACCAGTGTAGCATAATCCTACCTTATCACCAATACTTGTTAATACCATAAGTAAGAGATATGCATCACTGGTAAACTACAAACATAAATAATAATAGTAATAAATTGCAATTCAGCAGGAAATTTGTGGCGCACTCTATCGCAAGCTAACCTGTGTTGAACGCGCGCAGATCTGTTGAATTATTAAGTCTGAACACAGAATAATGTATTGCAGACCAAACTAAATGGCTGTTATTGATTTATGTTTAATATTAAATTATTGAACTGTAGAGCGCTTCTTGTAGAATTGTTGGCACGGTTTTGTTTATCTTTTTGGCTTTATGAATTTAACAAAGGCTAATAACAACGAAATATCGTTCAGTTCAATGAGTAAATAAATAAACTAGAGGTGCCCCGCGGTTTTATTCACATTTTGAACATTTTGGAAATCTGTTGTATACTCTCAGAATGAAAGAGTTGATGTTTGCATGTATTTAACGCATATTTGCAAATAATATATTCTGTTACGGTTAGCCTTTGTTTTGATTGGTTTGGAATAAATAAACCATATTTAATTAACAAAGCGTCGCCGACCCTTTTCATTATTTTTACGTGTTTAGGAACATGTTCTGAATGTCCTGTAAACGAATGAAACGAGCTATGTAACACCTTATATAGATATTACAATTGTGTATATTAATGTAATTGTCGCATAAAAAATATATTTATAAAACGCCGCCAGCCGCACAGTTCCAGCACCGCACGTCCCGCCGTAATCTCGCCTTCCATCCACACCATCTGGATGGTTGGCGATCTACCACCGTGCGCTTCACCCGCAACCTCTTGCCTCGAACGGTGAAGCTGTGGAACGACCTTCCATCTGCGGTATTTCCGAACAAATTAGACGGGGCCTTCAAGAGAAGAGCGTATTTGTCCATCAAAGGCCGGCAAAGCACCTGTGATACCCCGGTGTTTCAGGTGTTCATGGGCGGCGGTGATCACTTAACATCACTTGCCCCTTTGCCTGCACTGCCATAAAAAAACGCAATTTTATAACAGCTTTCATATCATCATTACGTAAATATTTGAAGAATGCAATTGTTAAATTCCAAAAAAATGTAACTTCAAACGGGACTTATATCACTAAAAAATATTTTTACTACACATACATTAATACCCTACCTTTTTAATACAGTCAGTTTTTCAGTCTTAGAAATTGAAATTACTACGTATTTTCTTTTGTAGTTTGATATTTCCATTTGAGTTTAATTATGTCTATCAGTTATCGAGATTCCACAGTAAAAGCTTTGCTTAATTTGGGACTAGATGGCCTAGTGTTAAATATCCAGTAATATTTATGTACTTAATAAAAAAACCAATAAAATAAATCACAATAAATATCATTTTCATATTCCAAATGTAAGTAAAAGAGGAAATTCTGCCTTAAGAAGTAACCACCAATAAATGAAGCAATAAGGTATATTAAACATCGTATTGCAATCGTGTGTATAAATCGCATGGAACCAACGTCGGCATATTTGTCGTGCTATAGACGTAATTTACGACAGATTTACTTGATACATCGTCCAATTTCACATTTATGGATGTCCTGGAATTTCTGAATAAATGGAATATAGGAGGCGTGTATAATCATGTTTCGGTGTTTGATTTTCGTGCGATTTGGTTACTGTCTTGTATATAAATTGCTGTAATATATGAACTAAAATTTTTATATTGTTTAGTTCTTGTATCATCATGATATATGAACTGTGTAACTGTGTATTACGATTTAAGTGTCATCATGATATTAAAAATGTGTAATAAATAACTTATTTACTTATATTTAAATTGTAAAAACGCTTAAAATATGACGCTAAACATATGCTGCTTGTAGTTTTTGTATCATGATGATATTATTATTATAATTATTATATACGGGTGGCAATATTACAAACCATATTATTCCTGAGCCAGCTTGATGATATATCTTGATAGTGCTCAATGCGTATGTTAAATATTTAACCAAGCTTTACAAAAAGAATGTGTGTGTATATCGTATGGAGCCAACGTCGGCATATTTGTCGTGCTATAGACGTAATTTACGACAGATTTACTTGATACATCGTCCAATTTCACATTTATGGATGTCCTGGAATTTCTGAATAAATGGAATATAAGAGGCATGTATAATCATGTTTCGGTGTTTGATCTCCGTGCGAATTGTGTTATTGTCTTATACCTAAATTGTTGTAATGTATGGCGTAAATTTTCTATATATAGTTCTCGTATCATGATTATACAACTATCATGACGATATTAAAATTATGTTATAAATTACTCACATACTCAAATTTAAATTGTTAAGCTGCTTAAAATATGATGCGAACTTCCTTTAATTTACATTAAGTATCATGATAGTTTCTGTGTATTTACATATATTTACATTAAGTATCATGATAGTACAGAAACTATCATGATACTTAATGTAAATATAATCTTTATGCATATACACGGCAGTTTTAATAAGCATATGGATTTAGCATAATTCCACCAAAGTCCTCAAAGTTTAAAGTGCAAATACAAATGTATGGAAGGGGCGATAATTCAACAAACAGTTTAAACTGATGTGTCTGTTAACGGCGAGGTATTTTCAGACAAACGGTTCAATAATTCAGATCACCGCTAAACCTGGAGTCTCTATAGACTTCAAGAATATATTCAAACCAAGTTTAATTTTAAATAATGATTTAATTTCACTGTTTTTCTTTAGTGTCTGCATAGATTAGAGAATGAAAGGCAGACCTACTATTTCTAAAAATAATTCACGTTTCACAGGATTCTGGGGCATCACACTCCACAAATATTCGAATCCAAGGATAGACATATGAAAAAAAATAAAAACACACGGCAGATTACGTCCGCGTATGCGTCTGCCGATGTGCAGGGGGGCTTAAGCTTTGGTATGTAAACTTGATTTGTTAGTAAATTAAAAAAAATATTTCCAACAATACACCAACACTTTGTTAGAACATTAAAAATGTCAGGTAATGTTTACCCGATAAAAAACTTTATACTGATAGTAATAAGATTTGAAATTAATCGTTTAAGAGGATTCGGAATACAGTGATTATGAAAGCAAAGCAACATAAGTATTTTTAAATTATATATGCATAAAATAATACGTTTTTAACACAGGATTACAATTTTTTTCTCTACTTTATATTTTAAAATTGAAATGTTCTATGCAATGGAATATTGATTTTTATTAATATAGTAAACTAGCTTAGCCCCGCGTATATCTCCCATACTCATGGGATTTCTGAGATAAAATTTCATCCAAATCGGTTCAGTGTTTACGGCGTGAAGACGAGACATACGGACAGATAGAGTTGCGCATTTGTAATATTAAGTAAGAAAGTGAGGATTTTTTTATAATTTAAATGATTATTATGAAAGACAGACTAATGCAAATTGCCAAATATGTACTACATTATAGCGTTTCAACTACACGGGTGAAACCGTGGAGCATAGCTAGTTTTTACTTTTCACTTAAAAAATATATGCTTTCAAATTTTTCCACTAAAAGATTGTGAATTCGGAAATTCATACACCGTTGTCCGTAATGAAGTAAAACGATACTTTAAAATAATTACGTTCCATAAAGAATATTATCCCGCACACTTTTAGCGATCATAGCATATAATGTGCACTAAAACTACTTCACTAATACAAAGGAAATTAAACTTTATTGTAGCTAAGCTTGTCCATTATATTTTATGGTGTTATGAACCACGGGTATAATGCAAATTAATGTCTCGTATGAGACGGTATACTAGGGCTGTACTCACGACGATTTTTAATATATTAAATATTTGAATGTTTGTTTTTCAATCACGACAACAACTGAATAATTTTTGATAAAAATCATCTAGAGATTACTGGATTAGGATATCTTTTATTGATCTGAATACCCCCATAAGACACCAGGAATAGTTAAATATATGTTTTATTAAATTATTAGCATATGAACGTTTACGTTTGTCTGTTTGGCCGATAAAAAATAAACTACCCATTAGATAAAATTAAGAGCAATACATTGCTGTACAATAGCAATTTACATTGTTGTACATTACAAAGGTTGAATGTACATTGTTGTACATTATTGTGGAAGGTTGATTATTTCGACCTCATACACAATGTATAACAAACAAGCAAGGTTGACACCAAAAAAAATATGTTATTTTAATTGACAATCGATTTTTGGTTTCATACATAGCTAATCATAAAAATAACAAGCCTGAGTATCATACTAGTAACATATTTAATAAGGCTCTTTTTTGTACAACCCAGGTCGAAACTGCTGGATAGATTTTGGTCTCACTAATCATCTTAAACAACCTTATCGTCTTAGTTAAGTTATATAATTTAAGGTTTACGGAATAGGGAGATTAAAATGTGTGTGCTATAAGATATACAAGACTATCAGAGCGACATAATCGCGTTGCGATTAAGCTCTTAAATAAGAAAAAAAACGAACCTTATCGTCGTTTCAGCCTAGGACGTCTACTACTGGACATAGGCCTCCCCCAAATATTTCCAATACGACCTGTCCGGCGGCCTGCATCCAGCGGCTCCCTGCCACTTTGATCAGGTCGTCTGTTCACCTTGTGGAAAGCCGCAGAGAATCCCCGAGCATAGCCCTCTCCATAGCTCGTTGAGCGACGCGGAGTCTGTACACAAGGTCCATGCTAAGAGACCACGTTTCGGTTCTATATCTCATCAAGCGATGACAACTTTTCACTCGAATAAATCTGAACTAAGTTAAAAATGTTCCAATTTCCGATCCAGGTTATAATTGATTCAATTACGTAAAAGCATAAAGTGACAGCCCTATTGCGTCAGCGTATACTAAGCACCTATGTAGCATCCAATTAACCAAGTCTGCTGAAAATGTTCATTGCTGACACTTACTTATCACACGTCACTCGATCGATGGTTAGGGTTGGCAAAATTAATTACCGCGTTTAACGAGTATTTTTATCTTTGAAAGTGAATTTGTATTTACAAATTTCAAACCTACTTTTTTCTTTCTACTATAAGTCCCGATGATGCTAAAATAATCTTGGAACCTTGCTGACGCGCTGCCGAGTTTCTATACATATGGAAATTTAACAATTACATAATATTTCTTTAAGAATTTGACTATGTAAAAAAATTATATCTTTATTTTTAAGCTCCTCTGTATCTTACAGTGCAATAAATAATTAATAAATAAATATGGTGAATTTACGAAAGAAACGTATGTAACTTACTACTTTTTGACCATATAATACAATTATAAATTCCTATAAATATGGCATACCGATAAAAACCCAACGTTTTGTCCCTGTCTTGTCCATAGCACACAATCATTCGGCTTGACCAATACCAGACCAACCAATACCAGATTTTAATATAATATTTTTTTGATAATAAGCAAGAAAATATCATCAAGTAAAGTCTGAAAATTTGAAAATGTTTTATACAGCATTGATGTACTCTTGACCGATTTTCAGCCACTAAAACACTCTAAAGAAAAATTACCAAATTATAAGACTGTTACATTACACCACGTAAAACACATTTAACAGCAATAAAATACGATAAATTCTATTCAAATAGCCAACAGTCGAGTTGGAGTATTGACATAGCGAATATATTCCGTGTGAAAGCAAATCACGTAGTACAACACACGTGACTCTCATATACGCGACTCACACTTTAGTGCTAGACTTTTACAAAGTACTCACGAATTTTTAACCTACTTCCCAAAAACGGGGAAGTCATCAATTCGGGATGTATGTTTTTTAGTCTACCTTTGATGGATTTGAGTAAAAAGTATTTTTGTTATGATATAATATTATGTTAATTTCAGTATTCTAGATATCCATTTAAATTATTAGTCTCATATTTTTATTTCGTGAACTGACCTGATTTTTATATAATATTTTTTGATAATAAGAAAAAAATATCTTCGAGTAAATTCTGACAATTTGCAAATATTTTAGACAGCATGTACTCTTGACTAATTTTCGGCCACCATAACTAATCTTAGAAGCCCAATCATACTTAAAATATGCAAAAGTCTGACGCCCTAAAATATTTTAAAGAAAACTTATAAGACTCAAATTACATTTCGCCACGTAAAACACATTTAACAGCAATAAAATACGATAAATTCTATTTAAATAGCCAACAGTCGAGTTGGAGTATTGCGTAGCGAATATATTCCGTGTGAAAGCAAATCACGTACAACACACGTGACTCTCGTATACACGACTCACACTTTAGTGCTAGACTTTTACAAAACACTCACAATTTTTTATTTTGTACATCTGATGCTTTAATGCAAAAAGTATGATTTATGTGGAATGTGTTCAACAAATATAATTTCATGTCTTAAATTATGAAAGTGTTTTATCATCACTTTGCGTGAATATTATTTTCATGTATTTTTGATGAGAACGGCCAAAAAGTGCTTGATAAATGTGTTATAAATATTGCTTTCTTTTTGATCGAATAACGAGAAAAAACTTAAGAGAGCCCACCAGCTGTGTATAGTTGGGAGAGGAATAATACCTACTATTTGTGCCCTGTGGTGTCTGTGTGTATATCTCTCGATTCCGTGGGACTCACGGAATAATAATCTTATGTCCTTTCTCGGGTATAAAACTCTGTAAAAAAATTCATCCAAACTGGTTCGGTGGTTTAAGCGAAAAGAAGAGAGACATATGGACAGAAAGAAATTTATTTTCGAATTTATAATATTTATAAGGAAGTAAAAATTAGATAATTTAGTCATTATGTCCGAAAACTTAAGGTAGATTAATTGCTTCACGTGGCAAAAAGTGAGCAAAGAAAAACAAACCACTTCTACACAAAACGTGGAAATTTCACATTTCTACGTTAATTGATATTATTGCATAGATATATTTTAATAATCGACACCTTATTTATTTATTTCGATACACCAACAGCATTACAAATTGATAAGAATATAAACTAATACACATTACATTATTAATTAATTTGCATGCCAATTACAGGTATATACAATTTATACAATGTCTCATCTTTTTACAATCAAATTGATTAAAATGAAATCCACGAAATATCTACATAATTTTTAATACAATAACTTAGTTAAAAAAAATATAAACTTATATCTTACATTAATTATAAGTTCAAATACTATTAATACTAATCTTATCTTACTAAACAGTATCCCAAAATCATTTCATTAACCCATTACACAGCCTTAGCTAAAAGATTGAAGCATTTAACTCTCCCAAACCGTATTACATCACAAGTTGCGATGTAGTCCTAATTTCGCGACTATGTACCAAAAAGCAAAGTTTTCCTTTGACATAAAACAACCTACATGTCGACATTATCAGTTTGTACAAAGATGTGGGAGTCTGGAAGTGGCTTATATATAAATAATACGTATAAATAAATATTGTAGGCCTGTATTTCCATCCCATTCCTCTCCCGTCTTGTTCTAGTCCTCTTCCAACTTCCTATCATTAATCCTCTCCTCTAATCAAGGAAGGGCAGGGGCCCTTCCTTGAAGCTGGCAGGGCATCTGCGACAGTTTTCTGTTGTGGGTGTTCATGTGAACCGCATGCTCCGCTTGCCTGTTATTTGGAAATTATCTTGATAAAGACGATTTTGTACGGAGAGTTAAAGTCCATAAAAATCAAATCCAAATCTAGTATGGACTATAGATAAATTATACAATGTGACGATACATTTTCAACATTAATTTAACACATTTACACATTTTCATTTCATGAAGAAATTACATTTCTATTAAATATTATTGTTAACATATTATTTTTTCTTAAAAAAGAACATTTAAGAGCAACCTGTATTTGAATATATAATAGTGTATAGAATAGTGAATTATTGTTACTCTTATTATTTAGTTTTTTTTAATAATATACAATGGATTTCTATTCGCATTTAGTTTACATAGAGTGCAATTATACATCCATCTTCAATAATAAACTTTCACGAAAACCGCATAATTTTGAAATTATTTCAAACTTTAATGAATGTTATTTCGGTCTAAAAGTATTAGCGTTTCGGACCGTGAAACTGTTTTAATAGCCAATTATTATTATTCCATTAGTTCATATTAGTCCAATTAAATATTGACTCAACTATAATTTTAACGGTATATTGCGGTTAAACTTTATAATTATGAAGAATACTGTGTTTAAATTTAAATTAATTACTTAAACGTATGTGCAATGATGTCGTTTATCTGATCTAATTGAAATTGGGTAGGTGAAGAGTTAAAGAAAATAATTATTAATTTCAAACATAAACAAAACAAAACAAAACAAACAAGTCTATTTTGATTATCTGATTTTGGAGATAGTCACGATTTAAAAGTTGAGTTTAAATATAAATTATATCTATATCTAAGTGATGACCCGATTGGCGCAGTGGATGTGGTAATGGTCTATTGCGCCGGAGGGTGTGGGTTCGATCCCCACAAGAAGGAGATTATAATGTGATGAAGTACAAGCTCTGCTTAGTTTAGGACTAGATGACGAAGTGACTTGTCCTTGAATTAAAAAAAAACTGTAACATCAAATGTAAGGTCTCGATTTTTTTATACCGCACCGTTGTTTGACCATAGTTTCACCTGGTGGAAAGTGATAATATCGTCGATCATGGAACACACTTCTTTGCCTATTCACATTGACCTTAAATTTAACCAGATCGTATTTGCTGGTAAAGACAGAAGCCGGAAGAGAATTCCATTCCCTACTAGTCCGTATTAAAAATGACGACGTGAATCGTTTGGTACGAGTAAAGGGTATGTCAATAACATAGGGATGGAAACCCCACCGACGCCTTGACGTTCGGTGGTTAATATAATTTAAGATCGATTAATATAAACATAACAATGAGAAGTCTAGCGCAGCGAACCTCTTGTATTATTAATAGATACTTAAAATAATCACATCCATAACTCTATATCCGTGCATTCGTTAAAGACTAAGCAAAATTTAGAGCGTGCGTAAAGGCGCAACATGTTTAATCCATTGCTTATACGCCTTAAGTTTTATTGCCCAGAATCTAACCTTTGGGACAGCCTCCTTAGAATTACTGTGCGGTGAATTGAGAGAAGAGGTTATTGTAATTTGCTTTGTTTTAGAAATCTTTATATTTGGAATAGATGCTAAAGATTTCCGTTGCATTTGTACTGGAAAAAAGTAGAATATTTATTATTAATTCAATAATTCAATAATAATTTATGACCACATAATGATTGGGTATCTTGGCTATTGACGCTAAGACCAATAAGATTGTATAAAATATAATAAAAATAATATCATGCCAATCTATTGGCGAATTGTGCGTGATAATTAGATGAGACTAGATTTAATTAGATAATTCGAATAGAATAGATTGAGAAAGATAATAAGACTTTCTAGCATAATGTTATTTCATTGACAACTTCTGATTCGTGCGTTTAAATGAAACAGCTAATCAAAGACGAACTTTTAGGATTTTTTGACACTGTAATACGATCTTTCATTATCCATCCCCTTACATGTTCTCATAATGATATAAAATTTCTAAAAAATAATCGTATTTAAAAATCTAATGTAAATTGTTATAACATATTGATTTGTCTTAAAGTAGAACTCAATAAAGCAATCCCTAGATTCTTGAATGGCTTAAAACTAGATATGAAACATTTGAAAGGTTTGTGGCAATTCCAGCAATTCGTTAAAAACTTCAATCATTAAAACAAAATTTACCTTCTAAGAGTACGAAAGTTACGTTTATGGATTTAAAATAATTTATGATGAACATTGTCATTTTCTACTGTCTGGGTGTTCATATCTATAGTATGTATGTATGTACAAAAAAAAAGTATGTTTAAATATGTCTATCAGTTATCTAGTTTCCATAGTACAAGCGTTGCTTAGTTTGGGCCTAGATGGCGTTGTGTAAAATGTCCGAGAATATTTATTTATTTATTTAATTGTATGTATTGTTAATATATAATCCCATCATACTAAACTAATACCTTTAGAAAGATATTTTGATTAACTTTATATTTAAACGAATACTTATAGCTATAAAAGACATCTGTTATTTAGATGTTTCAGAATCTAATAGTAAATCACAGTAACAAATACTTGAATCAGACTCAATCTCCAAAACCAATTGTGTAGGCTTCATCAATTTCTAAATCGAAAATTTATAGCTCAAGACGGCTTAAGACGAATAGAGTATAGCCGATAAATATCCGAAAAGCCCTCGTAATTAATGAATCGGCAATCCTTTTGCATTCGACCTTAATGAAAAGACTAGGGGAGGATAGTTTAGTAAACATTTTAAGATTATTCAAGTTTTCAAAAAGGTGGAGGTTGGCTTGAAACTCGTTGTGTATTTTTTTAAAGAAGGACAATGTTAAAATATATGAAAGAGAAATACAATAAAAGTTTGTTGGTGCTATACATACTATTATGTTGATAAATATTTAAAAAACTCGACAAATTTTGACCCGTATAGCGACAGGTTAGAACACGTGTGTCACCTCCCTATTTTTAGCCGTGGGTATAGTAAGAGGCGACAGAGGATAATTCTGCTGCCAAAAAAGTCATCACATCAGCAGATATTGGAGAATAAAATTCCCAACCACTAATTTTCAGTGCCACCGTAACTGATGTATTTGAAACAGCAAAGTTTGTTGCCAGTCATCCAGACCATTGAAATAAAATTCAAGCTTTATAAATCAAATAATAAATGAGTAAATGTAAATATTAAGATACACATAATTAGTTGTATTGATACGGTTTATACTCACTGTTTAACTCGGGGTAAACCGACAGTTTTGAAACGATTCGGAGGTCCTTCATCAGGGGGAGTTAGACGTTTTAACGGTCTCTCCTCGCAGTGAGAGTCAGTCTACATCGAATTAAAAACACTTAATAAAAACCGACACAATACAACTAATTGTACGATGGATCATTTATCGTTAAATCAATATAGATAATATACTGAAGTGTTTAAAATGCTCGCTATTTTATCTATCCGTGTGTCCACTATCTAGATTGATTTACTGAGCCTTCTAATTATAAACGAAGATTGAATGTCCTGAAATGTAGTTGAAGTAACAGAACGGAGGTTGTCTGGCCTGAATTTCCTAACAAACAATTCTAACCTTTTAAAAGATGTATTTAATCTGCTTTGATTTAAAGCAAGAATTTTATTTAAAATATTTTTGTTCACTAACTCATTGCTCCGGGTTCAAATATTATTTTTGTAATAAATTTTCGTTCCTTCAATAAATCGTAACAGGCCTTTGATGAACACGTCTATAAACAGGGCTATATACAAAATATAGTACAACAGAGCAATATTAGGCAAATAGATGTATATTATCTAACATAATAAATCTTTAAAAGTTAGAGAACAAAACCTGCTACTGATGTTAGTGATCCCATTAAATTATTATTAATATTAAACCAATAATCCTGTCAAGATTTCTACAGCATTTTTACAAAGCGTTCGTCATTCACCATCAATATATGTTTGTCGTATAATATAAATAACAAATACTACAAATCCCACAAGTTACGCTACACTCTTACAATCCTATTCAGTTATATGAATTCCCTTGACGTCTGTTTGTTTGAGATTGTGAATAGACTGTTCTAGACGTACAGAGAAACGGACATTCAGACAACTAGCTAGAAACAAGACAATTCTGTTCGAGACAATTGAGTAGCATCCTGACCAATTTAAAAGAGTGTTGTTATTGGCTGGTCTTTGTAGAGATTAGCCGTCTTGTGCACGTGCATTTGCAGTATGACGGCTAATCTCTGTCTTTGGTGCCATAATTCGTATCGACAATAATCTGACATAATTGAGATGACATTTAAGGTGATGAATTTGAGAAGTTGTAATCAGTCTTAACCCTGAATTTTATTATTCATGTTAACTGTATATGATTAATTTGTACATTAAAACACTTCACTAGTTCCACACTTGTATATTTTGTACACTATATTAATTTGAAAATGAAGTGTTTTAATGTACAAATCAATCAAGATGCAGTTCCATCAAGAGGTAACAATACAAAATATAAATTATTGTATATGATACACAGTTATATAATACACAACATTATACTATTATTATTTTATTAAATTTATATTAAATTAACAAAACCTCGCTGACCCTTTTCGTTATTTTTTACGTACAAATGAGACGAGCTATGTAACACCTTATATATTTTAACCTTGAACGTCAAAAAATCTGGCATAATAAACAACCCAACGCGAACCTTACAGATATTAATTTTCCCAAAAATTTCCTATTTAACTACATAATTTATCCTCATTTAATCTCTTTTAATTTAAATGACAAGCAATCCATCATCCGAAGATTCCCTTTTCAATCAATTATATCACAAATGCTTTGTAAAACGTGCAATTTTTCAAAACGATAATAATGGCCGTAAAAATACGAATGATTACGGACAATGCTTGTCGAGTCAATTATTTGATGTTTCAGGGAGTTACTGAAACATGTGTACTTTATTTTGGTTATTATGCTCAAGATATAGTCGCCATAATCAGTCCTGTATCATTTAAGTTATTGTGCATTTGGCTAAGCTGAAAGAGTGGATAATATGGCAACTGCAGTTATAACGGTTCAGAAAAAAGTCATGTTTAGTAAAGGTACCATATTATTCACTCTTTATGCTACATCCTGTATACATATCTAGCATGAAAAATAATATTCATCAATAAGTGAAGTTATAACTTTGACTTCAAACTTATAATTTTGGGAGTGTACACAGATGTGTCTTGAAAAAAAAGAGGGTAACTCGATATTTTGCGCCTGGTAAAATCTCTGCCTATGGAACTAAAGGGTGTAAAGATATGACTAAAATGGGTGTGGAGAAAGAAGAATAATCAGGAATTAATAAACTCTATGTTACCGGCTGCCCCATTAGTAGATTATAAGAATCATAAAAAACCCTACTGTATCACTGAATGTTTTGTAAAACGGTGCAATTTTTCAAAACAATGGCGGTCTGACAAAACACGAATGATTGCGAACAATGCTTGTCGAGTCAAATATTTGATGTTTGGGGACTTCCTGAAAAGTGACTAGTAAGTAATTTCAAATGTTGGTAATGTCATTTAATCATAACAGAGACTAAACTATGAAAAAGACATTATGAAATTGTGAATTTATTTTAAATAATTAACGAGACTTTTATAGTGTTCATGATTTATTATCGTAACCCCTACAATATGCATAGTTCACGTAATTATAAAATACTAGCTTTCCGCCCGCGGCTTCGCCCGCGTGGACTACAAATTTCTGTACTATGTGGATTTTCGAAGTAGAGGTGGTATGACAATTTTTAAGATTTAGAAACGTACGTTTGTAAAAA
>LQNK01000010.1:252468-277444 GCA_001586405.1 Phoebis sennae
GAAAAGCATCATCCCAATACAATTTTATCAATACTTTTCCAAACTTCCTCCACAATATCGGTATTAAATTCTCATCAGCTTTGAGAGGTATCAGGAAAACACCACAAATGAAAGGCCTGTCTATAGTTTTAATTGAAATATCGATTTTATTCAAATTTATGCGAAATTCCTCGGTACAGGTATTTCACAGTTATTTTTCCATTCACTTTTGTGTTTTAGATTCGGATCTTTCGTTTGAAAGTGGTTTAATGTATAAAAGCTCTTATTGTTTTTATTTGGTTAAATGTCTTGATCATACTAAATTTATTTAAAAGAATATTTCTGAGGGGCAAATTAAACATTTTTAAAGTTGGTTTTATTTCTTTTATATGAAATTTATCTCTACTTATATTACTAGTGACTCGCTACGAACCATACCTCGCATCGTAATGTATATCAAAAGTTTTCATTTGATACCACACTAGGGTATCATTTTGTATAAAACTTGCTCCTATAATCCCGGTTAATGATTTGGCTCATCATCGACACAGCAGCTTTATCTACACTATTCGCTTACAAAATTTTATTAACACCGGATCAAGGTTACTACAGATATCATCGAACAAACTTACAAACAAACATAAACTCGCCAAAGCCAAAGACGGCTTGGCAAGTTTATGTTTCTTTGCGAGGCCGAACCGAGCGAAGCGAGGTCTCGTAGTCAAGAGACTA
Organism: Phoebis sennae; assembly: GCA_001586405.1. Taxonomy (NCBI): domain Eukaryota; kingdom Metazoa; phylum Arthropoda; class Insecta; order Lepidoptera; family Pieridae; genus Phoebis; species Phoebis sennae. Next base: position 253,180 of record LQNK01000010.1, read on the forward strand.
CCTTAATTAGAATTTTAATCTAGAATTTTCTCTATTTACGTATAGAAATTACTTTAATCTAGAATTTTCTCGTACAATGCCTAATTAAAATCATTTTAATAGTTTTTTCTTCGATTTATTGTAAAGGGAGCGCATACTATACTAAATTAAATACCCTTCAAAGGATTTTAAACGCGATGTATTATACATATATTATTTTTATAGTTAGTACAGATAAACTATCACCCGCTTAATTTTCTTGCGCTATAAAGGAAATGAAAATCTCCATTACTTTGACGGTTCCCAAAGGGTTAGTAGTTATATAAAATGCAGAAGTCTTTTTCTTTCCTATTCTATGAAAAACAGAACACGTTGTAACTCAGGGAATTTTCTACTTAAATTTATAATATATTCTCATGCTACTGTTGTTGATTTACTTTGAAATTTGTGAGAGAAATAAATATATTTTTCTTTCTCAGTTTTAACTAACCACTAGCGCGCTTTGCTCGCGTTATGATCATAAGGTATCCTTAATAGGTCCGATATAGGTATAAGTAGCGATCCAGTTAAACCTATCCAGTGAATGAAATTCCATCAAAATACTTTCAGTAGTTGCAGCCTAATTGACACACAAACATTTTGGATGCGACAATAAATAAATATTAATAAGTTGAAAAAATTAAATGTATAAAAGAATTAATACTTCATTTAAAATTTAAAAAAAATCGCACGCAATCTTAGAACTATCAAATGGTATACATTATAAAAAATATACGATTGATCTCCTTTGAAGCAACAGCAATAATTAATTGTATTTTAAACAAAATGCTTGTCTACGTTATAGAAAATATTTTTTAATTAATAATATATTACAAATACAATAAAGGGGAAAGATTTGTTTGTTTTTATTAAATAGGCTGAAATTTTGTTCAGAGTTTCTTTGAAACCTTAAGAAGGACATAGGATAATTTTTAACCCGAAAATCCTATGCCAACGGGAGTAATACGCGGGTGAAACCGCGGAGCTCAGCTAGTCACTAATATAACCATACTTTAAAAATTACTGTACGAAATGCACAAACCTTTAACTCAAGTATTGCACGTATAAATCACCGGAGCACTAAGCGTAAATGCGACTCGTGACGTTTGCGAAATTAAACTCTCAAACAGTAACGAATAGTTACAATGCTGCCAATTTAAATACGTACTCTAGAGGCTGATCGATTGCAATGAATAAAAGAGTAATATACTTATAATTATCTAGCTATTTCGCACTTTGCTTCCGTAGCGTAATCATGCCATCGGAAACAGCCTGTATTCCCATCCCATTCCTCACCCGTCCTATTCTAGTCCTCTCCTAACTTACTATCATTAATCCTCTCCGTTTCCCCTCCCCTTCCTTTAAGCCGGCAATACATCTGCGACATTTCATGTTGTAGATGTTCTTGGGCTGCGGTCAGTCACTTAACATCAGGTGAACCGCAAGACTAGTTATATAAATGCAATGTATAGTAATACATTGCATATAAATTTACTTTAGAATCAGTTAGGATTAATGAATTTTATGATTATTTTAGAAATTCACTCAACTCTATGAAAAATTACGTCTAAATCATTTGCGTTGGGATATCCAGGGAGGCAATATGGATTAATACCTGTATCTGTACAGGTATTATAAAGAGGAAAACTTTGTACATAAATACCTGTACAAATACAGGTATTTATCCATATTGCCCCCCTGGTTATCCCAACATAAATGATTTAGAGGTAATTCTTCATAGAGTTGAGTGAATTTCTAAAATTTTTCTCATAAAACGTCGCGACGTGGTTTATGGCTGATAAAATTTTATTACGAAAAGATTTTACGAGAATGTCCACAATTTTTTAATAAATGTTGAAGGAATGTTTTTTTACAAGTTTAATACGATATATTTTCTGCAAAATATTTCATCCCAATTACAATTATTTTACAAGTTTTTTTTTAAATAATACTATTTATTAAACTTTTTGAATCAATTAAATTGTAACACCAGCATACATTTTTCTAAGTATATATTTATGAAAACATTCTATAATTCACTTGTTTACTTAAATGTTCAGATATCTCACATAATTTCTAAATTTACAGAACTAGCTGTGACGCGTGGCTTCGCTCCCGTCGCATAATGGTATGTAGCCTATGTTACTCGTGGATAATGTAGCTTTCGAATGGTGAAAGAATTTTTAAAATCGGTCCAGTAATTTTTGAGCCTATTCAATACTAACAAACAAGCAAAATTTTGCCTCTTTATAATATTAACTGTAGACAATAAAAACCAGTTTACATGAAAGTGCTCATATCCACCCCCGTTCCCGAATCAAAATATGAATTCTTACATCGAAAGCATCTATTATTCAAACACGAAATGCCATCCAGCAACGCAAAGTAGCGAAACTTTCTAAACAAAATATACTTAAGGCACTCCATTACACCAATCTTGTACAACCTACGAAAATTCACCGACATATTTCATAAATTATACAAAGAAATTTCACCGATAATAACAAGGCGCAACGCGCAAATTTGCATAAAGGTGTTAGACGATACACCGATAGCAAAGGAAGGGCTTGTACGTGCTAAGTTCATGAATTAAAAGGATAACTTCGTTATATCTTTTGAAGTACTTTCCATGCAGATTTTTCATGCCTTTCTTCAGATAAAGGGCCCTTGAAGCGTCTAGGGGATATTACGTAGTCTTAAGAATATGTCTACGAATCGTTTTATTATATTTAAGGGATTTCTATCGAACATAAAGGGCCGTATAATATTTTCTTGTTCTTTCTGCCTCTTGAGGCCCGTAGATTACACATGTGTCTAAAGTAATATACTTGACTGAATCGTTGGTCTAGTGGTTGGATCTTTGACTACAGATCGAGGGGCCTTGGATTTAATTCCCGGACGGGGAAAAAAAATTAGATTTTTGTTACAAAATGTCTCAATCGTAGCAGTCTGGAGGTTAGTGGTGTTGGAACAGCGCCATGCCTCGGAGAGCGCGAAAAACCGACGTTCCTGCGCCTGATCTCTCTCCGGTTGTGTCGGTCTGCCGTCCCATCGGATTATGAGAGTGAAGGAATAGAAAGTGCGCCTGTGTGGCGCACATACTTGTGCATTAAAATATCTCCTGCGTACCTGGTTCACCTCTGTTGAGATTGGCCACCATGACCGATATCGAGGCATTATATTATATAACATGTTTTGTTCTTATGAATTTTAACATAACATTCTATCGTAATTTACATACTATAATAATAAAAACCTTATTCCTTACTTTACAATAACAGTAATTACAACTATGATATTTATTTTATTAATTAGACTTGCTATGTTAGTTTTATTACTTTGCATTGCTTATTCTATATTAGTATTTACTCGTACTACAAACATTTAAATAGTTTTAGTTTAGCTATATACAAAAATGAAGATAACTTCAATTATTTCAGTAGATTGATAGAAGTTCATTATACTTCTGTAGCGGACGGTACACATATGTACTGACAATTAATATTAATATAATATATTTTTAATATTCCTGGACATTTAACACAACGCCATCTAGTCCCAAACTAAGCAAAGCTTGTACTATGGGTACTAGATAACTGATAGACATACTTAAACATACTTTTTTTTTGTAAATACATACATACTATAGATAAATTAACACCCAGACAGTAGAAAATTACAATGTTCATCACATCATAATTTTCTACTCGTGGGGATCGAACCCACACCCTCCGGCGCAACAGACCATTGCCGAACCACTGCGCCAACCGGGTCGTCAAGAAGATTAGGTACTATGCAAGACTAGCACGGTACAGGAATAAATAATATATATAATGAAATTATCGTTTTTCTATATACTCCCATCAATCATTCATAACACTCCGGACTTCTAAAAACCCTTTTAAATGTGTACCACGTTTTATCTACGTTATTAAGTAACCTTAAAATATAGACAGTTTAGTTATAAAAGTACAAAAATGAAGATAACTCTGCTTCAGTACGGTGGCATTTCCATGGCTTCAAGTGGAGAGCCCTTAGGGCTGCGGAGTGGCCATTGTTCTATCATATAATAGAGCCCACTTGACCACGCCTTTACGGACTTACTTGTATACAGATACTGAATTTATCGCTTGTCTTAAGATTTTTGGAAAATGGAACGAAAATATATTTTCTTATATTTATTGTAGTAATTTAAACTAGCCATATTTATTTAGCTTAGATTACTGATCATCAAATTGCTGTTCTGATATCATATATCAGTTAATAAATAAGTAGTATGGTTATATGTTATAATAAGCATAAACAAAATTTTATTTGAATTTTTTTGTAATAATAATTCATCATCATCTTGTCATGCGGTTCAGTTACACACATGGATACTTATCTGTCGTTGGCGGATCGAGTAGACGTAAATTATCTACTACGGCATTCTACGGATATATTACTCCGTCTTCACACAAAAATTATGAAGACGCTTGATATCCAAAACATAAAATTTCATCTCCTGAAAATCCAAGGTAAGGTTAAAAATGTATCATTTCAATGGACTGAGTACAATTCTATATCTTATTATGTTTGTCCAATGAGTGGCCATTCTTCTGCTGGTGGCTCACTTTTCCTTTAATTCCTATTCTTATAATTTACTTCTTCACAATTATTCCTTTTCTTTATTAATAGTTAACAAGATACCAACAAGCTTCTTCAATACATATGACATGTGATGCCATGGGGTGTCACATATTAAAGTCACCCACACGTTCCTCTCCCTACTCCACGTTAAAAAAATAAATTAACAAACGTTAATCGACGTAAAAAATTACCCAATTACAATAATAGCCCCCTCATTTAAATAACGGTGATCTTACAATTTGAAGCAACGGATTCAATTACTTAAGGAAAATTGTAAGAAGCGATTATGTAGATACTGAATAACAAAATGACTTGTTATTTTTAATGAAAGGAATAAAGCTTTTTATGTTTAATTTATCGGGTCAGGTATTTTGATGAAATTTGAATATTTTTGAATATCATCATTATTTTTAAGCTTTATTGACGTTGTGAGCGTCACGTTTCGTAAAATGCGAATATATTTTGGTTTTTTTAGATAAATAAGTAAAACAACATAAGAAGATAGACCCCATCTTTTGATGGGTGATCGCTTGTGAAGTGATTCTTCTAAATAAATTGGGCCACGCTCACAACGAGAATGATATCGCTCCCATACAGTAAATCTACTTGTAGCAGTAAAATAAATAAATATTCAGAGACATTAAACACTACGCCATCTAGTAACTTAACAAATATTGTACTATGGATTTAAGATAACTGATATACTAGCTTAAACATACTTTTTTTTATAAATATATACATACTATAGATAGTTAAGCACCCAGACAGTAGAAAGTTACAATGTTCACACATAATTTTCTGCTAGTGGGGATTCAACCCACATCCATCGGCGTCATAGACCATTGCTACATACACTGCGCCAATCGGTCGTACCAAAGATTTCGAACGTTAGTGGTTACGCTGGAAATAGATGTCTCCATTCATATTACCTATTCTTATCTTTATATTCCTTTATTTCTCCTTCTTTCCCGGCATTAATCTTTTCTTTCCCCCCTTTATGCAATGACATCTTTGACAGTTTTTGTTGTCTCATGCTCAAGGACTGTGGTAGTTACTTAACATTAGGTAAACCGCATGCTCCGCTTGCCTACTATAAAAAAAATACAGAGGTATTACTTCAATGCATTTTCTCATATAATCTTCCTTTTTTCCTTGAGCTTATTTCCTTTACATACAGTAATTCATTTTTTGCCTTGTGTTCAATGCAAACAATAATAAATAAAAAGAAAAGTGAAAAAAATTGCAACCAAATCAATGATGTTAACGCATAAATCGATAGTTGAAACTGTCTAACCCATTTGTACCAAGGAGTTGAATTTTATTTCATATCGAACTGTCAAAGTGTATACTTTCAATATCATTGAAATCGCTCGGAAAGTTTCCCTGCGATATTAACACTCGGTCTATTCATCGTAGCCGTGATATTGCGATCGTACAAAATATTATAACTGTTTGATTTCTTATTTATGTATTTACGTAAGAGTTTTCATTGATAAACTTTTCTTGAAGATTATTAGTTGGAGAATAATGTTGAAGGCAGCAACCTGTTGTTTTTAAAGGTGCATCTCTTAAAATAATAGTAAGTGACTTTTACTTAAATCGACTATTTCCCCTATTTATTTTTACATATTTTTTATTTAATCTTGTGCCACTTCAATAATATTCCGAGAGCTATATTTGATGGCAGAGAGTAGCGAATAGAAACAAAAATAAGCCAGTCGATTTAGTCAGGGTTTTAATATTTCTAGGCGGGTTAAAATTATGTTGCAAAAACATAAATAAGTCTATAAAATGTGTTCGGGGCAACGTGTAACTTTAATAGGGTAATTTTCAGCTAAAATGTAGTATTCTCAAAGAGAGGTATTTTTAAGGGGACTTTCTACCTATCAGAAATTAAAAGAAAAGCCTCACTACTCACCAACCAGGTCTGCAGTTCCATATAACATATTCTTAAAGTATTATAGGAGAGGCATCATACAAGTTTTCAGCTTGCCTCAAAAACCTACCCAAAAATAGCCCTAGCTTTATAATATAACCAATTCAAATAAATATCGATGCATAGTTCAAACTGTCATAAACTATAAGTTAATACTTTTCAATTTCATTGAAATCGGAAAGTTTGTCGTGGGATATTAACGCTTATTCCATTCATCGATCAGAGACGTGAGAGATGCGACCTCGTACAAAATATCATATTTGCTTTTTATTTATTTATGTAAGATTTTAGAAAACAAACTCCTTAAGAAACATTTTATAGATTCATAGATCACATCATAGAACCTAGCAGTCGTAGAATACATTGCAGTAAGTTTTAAATGTTCATTTTTGTAGTTTTTTTTTGTCTTTGTCCTGTTATGTAAGTTCTTTTTGTGAATAAAGGTCTCTTCCTTCTTTGTTTCTCTCCCCACAAATTTTTAGTGTCTACTAAGTATTGAATCTTCCCAATTTGTAAAAATGCTCTCCGAATTCATATGTTCTAATAACTTTAAATTCTAAAACACAAAAATTGTATTAATTAAGACTTGTGATTCGTTAATTTGTTTTTTCCTTAGTGTTTGTGTTCCTTTGTTGTAGTTAGTTGTTCCAAGTGGATACAAAATTTCTTAACAAATAAACCTGGCTAAACATTATAAGTCAAAGTCAAAACCAGAGAGGTCGAACAGCTACAAGTACAAGCTGACTCTCCCAGATAATACTAGACATTGTCGGAAACATTTATAAAGAAGGATGAAATTTTAAAAGCAGAAGAAGGAATGTCTCTCTATAAAAAGAATTAAAATCTTTGGATTTAATGAACGAATCTTCACAGAAGCTAAATAAGTCCCTCCATTTTCCAAAAATATATAAGACACTAGCACAAAGGTTTCACCCGCGTATATCTGTTTCCCCCATTCCCGTAGAATTTGATCAAAATCTTTTCTTAGCCTATGTCATAACATCTACTTTAATACCAAATTTCAGCCCGATCCGTCCAGTGGTTTGGGCTGTGCGATTGATCACTATGTCAGTCAGAGTCACCTTTCAGTTATATATTATTTATAGAATTATATATAGAAGTAATGAATTTCAAAATTGATTTCACAGAAATGAATTGAACTAAGCGGGATTCATTAACGCGGAAATAATTAAGTCATTAATATTAATATCGAAATCTAATTAAATATTGATGCCGTATAAATTTGTTTATATTAATTGTGTTTATAAATAATTAGCATAATAGTATTAATGGACATATCTACACTACTACATTTGTGTTTAGTTAATCCTTATACAGCATTCACTAATTGTTCTCAATTTTAGAGTTTTAGAGATCCTATTAATATTATAAATGTAGACATATTTTTATATGGGCAAAAGCTTGAGCATAAGCTTGTAATGTTGTAAACCAAAATTTTAAATAATACATTGGATATTCTTATCTTATAAAAATGTTAATTATTTTTGTTTTTTTATGTTATAACAGGAAAGCGGGGCATGCAGTTCCCCGATGTTAAGAGACTGATCTGCAACATAAAAGTGTCGCAGATGCCTTGCCGGTTTGAAGGAAGGAAGGGGATAAGGAAAGGATTAATGATAGAAAGTTGGGAGAGGGATAAAAAGGACGGGAGAGGAATGGGATCGAATACAGGCCTCCGAGCACCCGCTAACCGTTGTCGACATTGATTCTAAGCAACATGAGAATCACATTGCTTTGCTTAAGCACGAATAACTACAAATTCACAATAAATTTCAACAACATCAGATCAACCACATGTTCTGCTCACAAGAAATATTCTTACACCAATCGATATCGCCAATCTAACGCTTTCTGAGTCTTAATAATGATGCTTCTGATTTCTCACCGGTCGAGTCGGTCTGCCGTCCCATCGGGTTGTGAGAGTAAAAGAATAGAGAGTGCACCTGTGTTCACCTACACTTACGGCCATGTTCAATAATGTATCAATGATTATGGATAGCTTGTTATGTCAGATTATATGACAAGAGATAGACGAAAGTCATAGCAAATATATCCGTCGTTAGGATATTGAAATCAAAGTAAGTACAAATAGATAGATTTGTCTGACTTTAGTAAGCAAAACAAGGGTTAGATATTGAAAACGGCCGTACAAAATTGTTGTCGTCCATACAAAATTTAATAAAGAGTAATAGAAATAAACAACTTGAATTTGAAATTGTTTCGCCATTGTAAACAAACAAAAATTAATTACCACGAAGTTTATTTGTTCAGTTGGATCAAATTATGTTGATGTTAAAGTTAATGTATATTTTGTTAGGAATTGTATTTCATTATTTTAGGTACTATACGTTCAGTACGGTATAAGACCTCGGTGTCGTGACGTCACAATATGGTAGACCATACAAATTGGAGATTTCTTATTTTATTTAGAGGTAAAGCAAATAAGTTTAAGATATATCAGTTTACATTGTTACATTGTTTCATGTTACCTCTTTTATTGGGTTGGAAATGGATATTTCTCTATAAATCAGCATCTATGTACGAAGCTACTAGGAAATAAAATTTCATTCACGCATTGAACTTCCTTATCATTTGTGAGTCACTGAACAATTAATTTTCGAAGTGAACACACTTTATACAAATTATTATTAATTAAATTAATAATTAATTTATTGGTAGGACGCATCTTTAAGTACAGCACCCCTAAAATCAAACCTCAATTCCACTTTACACAGGTGTGGAGGATTGAAGATTTACGAATTGTGACGTCACGTGACGTCACAGGACTGTGGAGGATGGTATTATTCCTCCAAGGAAAAGGGAGGATCCTCGACCAGTCCTAACCACAGGACTGGCCGGCAGTTAGGCCCCGAGGATTGAAGTTTGGTAGTGGTATATATAGCGAAGAAAATCTTTCAACATCGTGATTTAGGAATTGTGACGTCACGTGACGCCACACAGGTTTTGTTTTATTTTATGTATTCAATTGTAGCTAGCAGAAATAAGTTTTATTCTTAGAGGGGCTCCACAATACAGGCTATGCCTAGTGGAGGCCCAAATGCAATTCTACAATCCACCATATTATACTTTAAGTACCTAACTATTTTATTGTAACCTATAATAATGTATTATATTTGTATCTTCAAGTTATAACGTTATTTTATTTTTTATTCTCGTTTTCTTAACGCTTATTATCCATTCAATACCTTTACTAATAATTCCACAATACAAGAGAAAGGATTCCCTAACAACATCCGATTAAAAAAGGCGAGGAGAAAATCCGTAAGAAATCCGCTCAAATCCATTCTATAAAACGGATCCAATTATCGCCGTATCGCTAAATAACGTAAAATAACTGAAGGCCCTGAAATCTCTCACACAACTTTATTCACAAGCCTTTCTCGATAAATTACCTTTGAAACTCCCTTTTTTTACTTAAAACTTTTGTAATTGTCGGTCCTTCAAGTTTCCTTAATAGCGTTGCAGTTTCCTTCGAGATTTTTATTATTTCGTTATTTTATTTTGGTTTCAAAGCTTTTGTATGGGAGTGGCTAAGATTTGTTTGCTCTGTAAGCTGAATTGTCAGAATAAAGAACAGTGTTAAATGGTATAGAATACCGGTCTAATTTGTGAATAAATAATTAATATAGTGTAGAAAATATGTAAATAACTGTGGAACTAGTGAAGTGTTTTTTTACAAATAGATCAAGATACAGTTCCATCAAGAGTTAACAATACAAAATATAAATTATCTATGAATAGAAAGTAATTAATTTTAAAAAGAGTTGCATATCACAACTTTATTATTCCTTAAACTTAACGATCTCTGAAATCTCAATGTGATAGCATGTAAGATCATTGTCAAAAAGTTTGTCAAAATATTATCGGTTTTCCCCAATAAATAAGGAAACAATAAAGTAAAGAATAAATTTTAAATAGAAAAAAAAATATTAAAAAAACGTGTGAAGCGGGTATTATTATAACTGATATCTCCCGTTCCCGTCGGATTACCGGGATGAAATTTAAACTAACCTCACATATTATGTTCTGAACCGGGTTTCAACTAATTTGTGTACAAAATTTCATCCAAATCGGTTCAGTGGTTTAGGAGTGAAGGATTCAGGAACTTAAGCTGTTAATTCATATTGTTAATTTATCAGTTCGTCTTCTTTAATATACGATATTATATTAAAACTTGTACTACGTCAACGACTAAATATTAAACGAAATATGAAATATATCCAACGAAACTGAGATTAAATTTGAATTTTAAAACCCTTTGACTTCGCATAGTTTTAAGTTTTTTAATTCGTGGAAAGAAACCGGGCTTCGAAAGGAAATTAATGTTTGTTTTGCGAAATTAAAAATGTCGGTGTATAGGTACAGTGTGTAGAAAGTATGTCACTTCCACTGATATAGACGTAAGGGAATCTGATCGTTGTCTCGAAAATAATAAAGGTTATGTTTGATTAAAGGTTTATGTTCGAAATTACAAACTTAAGGTCGAGCTCACAGTATGTTACGGGATTTAAGCACGATATTTTTGTTTACGTTTCAGAATTGGGTTTTTTCACAAATCCTCGTCAACGATACGTCTTCGAGATTTAATAAAGAAGGATGAAATAACAAGGTTATGTTTATTTTGCCGCAATTTTTCCTACATTTTGATTTATATCGGAGGTTTGAAGGGGAGTTTATTTGGTGATTTATTTTGTAGGTAATTTATGGGTTCATGAATTTTCTCTTGAAATTAAAGCTTCAGATCACAAAAGAGAATCAAAAGATCATACTTTAGATATAATAATTTAACTGATCTCTCTCCGGTCGTGTCGGTCTACCGCCCCATCGGGTTATGAGAGTAAAGGAATAGAGAGTGCCAGGTGCACCTGGCACTCTCTATTCCTTTACTCTCATGTTCGCGCGTACACTTGTGCACTTTAATGTCTGGGTAGTTGCTCTGTGTTTAACACAGTAGAAAATTAGATGTTCATCACAATTTTCTACCCGTGGGAATCGAACCCACACCCTTAGGCGCAATAGCCACTGACGAATCCACTGCGCCACCGAGCAGTAGAATTTTATAGTAATGTTATTGGCAAACATTCTTTTCCTTACTTACTAAAATTATAAATGCAAAAGTAACTCTGTCTGTGTGTCTGCCCCTTCTTCACGTCTAAACCACTGAACCGATTTGGATGAAATTTCGTACCAATGTAGTTTGAAACCCGAGAGAGGGTATATTTTTCATCCCGGAAATCCAACGGAAACGGGAGATATACGGGGATGAAACAGCAGAGCTCAGCTACTATCGATAAAAAGAGTAAACGCAATTACTTTGTACATTTTAAAAAGATGTATTTGTATATACTCAATTATTTTAATTTCATCTCTAGAAGCCTTCTTAATATATTTTCCTTGAAAATAATAAGCAATTTCTTTCATGTTTTAGCGAAATTGCCTCACAACTTCCTATTATCCAAACATCCGGATAAACTTTAGCATTAATAATATTGGTTTGATATCCTGCTCACATTTTACTATGGAAATGTTTATTAACATATTCAATGTACGGGTGTATTTCCGTATAAACATCGCCGTTATTAAATTTGTTTAGTATTTTGATTTCTTTATAAGAAAATGTATTATCTCATAATTGATGTGTAAAAAACATTTCACTACTTCCACAGTTGTATATTTCATACACTATACTAGCTTTTGCCCGCGGCTTCGCTCGCGTAGACTAAAAATTTAATGTAGTTGTTATAAAAAAAATATGACGTTAATTATAAGTAATTTAATTTAAAGCTCATTTATACAATTTTAAGATTCAATCGGAACCTATAAATATATTTTACACTATATTAATTGTTTGATTACAAATAAGACCGGTTTCGAATACCACCTTCAGTAATTTCCGTTTTCGAAAATTCATTAAAATAATACAATTCGTAATTATAAAAATTTAAACGGTATTGTTGAAGTAAATATCCCCTTCAAATACAATGCAATCACTGTCTCCTTGTCTTATGCAAACTGATATAATTTTCATCCTCCAAAATTCCTTCGTAACGCTAATGCAAACCATTAAACTAATCACAGTAGTTACCGAAACCAAAAAATGTCATACAATTAATGAGATTTATAAGCCGGCTAATTGGTCTAACGGCTAAAAGGGAATTTCATAGAGTGAGTTTCCCTGTTCAGCTGGTAATTGTGCCCTTGACGACTGTCGCGTGTTTTACACCGTATTATTAGAGGTTTTTGGTAGGAGCGAAAGCGATCAATAGCTTTCAAATTAATGATTACAAGCAAAGGCTACGGCCTACGTGCGTACCTATTTAAGAGTTTTATTTTATGTAATATTGAAAATATTTTTTCGTTTTCTTAATATCACATAGCCTCTCAGTTAAACTAATGCATAAAAAATTAATTTAATGACAGTTTAAAACGGAAAAAATGTTTGGTCGACACAAAAGACAATTAATGAGATTTATAAACCAGCTAATTGGTCCAACGGCTGAAAGGGAATTTCATAGAGTGACAACTGTATTTTAATACGTACCTCGAGCATTCCTTGACTTCACGCAATCTCTGTTAACGAAAGTTAACAGGCTATCCAAGACAATACTTCGGCTGAGTAAGTCGCATCTGCGGCTGGCAACAGCAGCAATCACTGGTCATGGTTCTTTTAATAAACATCTATTTGAACTAGGTGTAACTGACAGCCCCCTGTGCAGAGACTGCCTGGCAGGCTGGCAGAAAGACGGCCCACGTCCTCACCGAGTGTACGGGGGTGGCGACCTACAGGGCTAAACACGAGGAATCTCCCCAGGATAGTCGGTAACATCAAGGGCTTTACCGGTTTCCTGGTAGAGCTGGGTTGGCTCGAATGAGTCGAGTTGCGGATACCAGCCCAAACTACAATGACATTGACAAGGTAACTGCTTACACTCGTATTCTAAGAAGTTACCTTTATTTTACTTCCACTCAGGTTACGTCAAATATGACGTATGACGAATTTCAATCGAAAATTCATAACATAAAAATATAATATTTTAATAAATAGATCGCACGAATGGAGGTGTTTAATTTTCTTCTCAGAATGTAAATTACCGTTGACAGAGGTTGAGTGAAGTCGAGGAATGCTCGAGGAACGTATTAGAATACGGGTGTATCTTACCCTGTTCAGCTGGTAATACGAGCTGCATACGCGGGTGAAACTATGGGACACAGCTAGTTCAAATACAAAACAATAAATCCAAATTTAGTACATTGAAGCTTATTGAAAATCTCCAGTGTAATAAAAATCCTGAAGAAAAACGAGAACAAATTTTTACATCCCCGAGTTGTACAAAGTTTTTCTAATACAGGTCAATAAGTGGAAGTACAATAAATAAAGTAATTCTAGTACGGTAGCGTTGCACCTGGTTTTATACTCTATTTTAGTGCAATCTATTAACTTTTAAGGCATAAGCTGAAGCGGATTACTATTTTTTTTTATTTTATAGCAAGCAAGTGGAGCATGCGGTTCACCTGATGGTAAGTGACTGACCGCAGCTGATGAATATCTGCAACATGAAGTGTCGCAGATGCCTTGCCGGAATGGGAGGAGATAAGGAGAAGATTAACGATAGGAAGTTGGAAGTAGAACAGGGCAGGAGAAGAATTTATAATAAAAAAGTGTAAAAGTGAAGTTATGAGTCAACAAATTTGGCCTTAATGTCGGTTAAAAAAATTCAATATAAATACTAAGAATGAACATTTATTTGATCGAAACAAACTGAAATAAATAAATTCAAAAAGAATACAATAAAAACTCGCGATTATCTTTCTTTGTTTTTCATCTCTGAAATAATTTCGGTTTGTACCACAATACAAATAACATCTACGTTTCTTAAATGCTTGGAAACTTCCAAGTTGTAGTAAAGGTTAATAAATAAAATTTTAAATTATAACTTCTGTACGTTATTGTACTATTTTTTACTCGCGACAGAACGGAGGTCGTATAAGCGTGTGTGAGCGGTAGTTCCTTTGTTTGTGTGTGCAATCTAAAGTTACCATCTACAAAACCACTGGTCCGATTTTAATACGGTTTTCAGTAATCAGTTTTGATTTGATTGATGAATGTTCTTAGATAGGTGTTACAGTCACAACTCGCCAGGGGGCGCTGCAGTAATTATTTGTTACCATTTATCTCGATAACCACTGGTCTGATTGAAATGTGGTAAGTGTCAGTATGAACGCTCTTCAAAAAGTTTGAAATAAAAAACAAAAGTCTATGATAAGTTAATCTTGAAAAACTCACGGCGGTAAAAACTAAAAAATGTCATTGAAAAAAGAACTTTCTCCCGTCAAAAAAAAATTTAAATTTAAATTATTATATTCTTTTTTTAATTACAATTTTATTGTTGAATATTGTAAAAACTAGACAAAATACAGTACATATATTTATTTAATAACAGTCGTAAATCGACATTTGGCCCAATAACACAACCTCATTTGCAAAAACCTCAACAGAAAAATGGAATTGGCAAAGTTATAATTATAATTGAATGTTGCCAGGAAATCCCAAACTGCGGCCGCGAATAAAATATTTACAACTCGCAAAATGGGGACTAAATTCCAATTTACAAATTCAGATTAAGGCTACAAACGACCGCCATCCAGACTCCGAACCCTAATGCCTACATTACAGCTATGATATTATGGTTCTCCTCCAATTCAATTATTTTTTATGATACACCTGAACTTAGATAAAATGCCAAAGCGAACAACCCTACAAAAGCTTCAACAAAATAACCAAAAACGCACAAGCGAATTTAACACTTAGCTTCAAAGTATTAACAATCTTATTGCTCTGAATGTTTTGTTCATGCTTGAACTTGGGCGACAAGCATTTAAAGGTAAGGAAGGTGTTCGCAAAAAAGTTCTGTTTTAAAATTACGAAGGAGTGGATATGTAAAACATTATGGACGCAATACTTGTTAACTTTTCAATTATTTTTGGCAACTTTTCGTTTGTTTTCAGTGTATAATTGTTATTAAAAGTTTAATGTATTTTGTTTATTCGTATTGTTATATGTACCTTTGTTATCGTTTATAGGCCTCCAAGCCCCCGTTCACCATATAAAACACTGTGCAATACTGCTTCACGCCGGTCTTCTGCTGGGGGTGGTAATTACATCGGTGCGAGTTCTAGCTCAGCTCCCACTCTTTTATTACTGAAGATTTTATGCAGCAGAATTACCCTCTGTCACCTCTTACGACACCCACGGGTAGAAATGGGGTAGCGACACATGTATTCTAATCTATCGCCACATGGGTGAAAAATTACAAAGAATTCTTTACACTCCACCTTTACTATGAATGAAAAGATTAAGTCGAAATTATGATAGTTTAAAATACAAATGTCGATATTCCATGTTATTTATTAGCTATAATTTATAGCACTCAGAATATTGCAAATTTATTGTTTTATTTCGTTTATCATGAGGTCAACAGAATCTAAATTTTCGAACGACTCTACTGTATTGATTTTCAATGCACCGAGAAATAAAGCTTTCTTGATTGTGAGCAAATGCTCATAGGACAATGTATAACTAGAGACTAAAAAGTTTTGATAATAAATAATAGACTCCCTTTTCGTTTTCGCTTATACAGATTAATTGTGTTATTGTAAGACGCCACAAAAAAAAATAAGTCAATAAAGTTTACTATTGAAAGTAAACAATAAATTCATCACATTAACTTAAAATATTCATAATACCTTTGCACTCTGGTCAGCAAATAATTCCAAATTATTATCCATTCAATATTGCTAACAATATAGCATAATTACGTAATTATAAGACGCCACAAATACAGTCATCACAGGAAGTGGGAACATGTCCGGGAATGGCTGTGTTGGCGTTTCCGGTTCCGTTCACTTACAAGTTACGTACTTAGCTTAGTAAGTTATACGAAATCGTGATATCACAAGTTATTACTTAGCAAACAAAAGTTTATTTTATTGGCAAGATAAATAAATATAGTGCATTTTAGTTACTAAAACATTTAAAAATATAGCCAGGAGTTGACGAAATTGATTTGAATATTTTATTTCTAACATGTATTTTATTCTTATTATCTTTTATTTATTTAAATAATTTAGAAGCATAATAATTCATATTTAATTTTATGATTACTATTTACTAGAAACTGTTCATGTGTTAAATTCGGGGTCTACAGTTTTTTAAAAGGTATACAGAACTTCATCAAAATCCGTAAAGTGCTTGCAGAGTAATTTACACACAATCATACATTAATAACATTAGGAGAATTTCACAGGATTTCCTCAAAGATATCAATATCAATAGATTCACTAATTATGTCTGAAATTAAAATTTTCTTCTATGTGAGCAAAAAAGTTACAGTTAAGTTAAGTAAGTTATAGTTTAAATATACACTAAAACTTACTAACTTCAATTAAATTAACCCATTTCAGTCTACAAGACGTTTCTTGATATCAATAATGTCAGCAAATCCCTGAGGGCACGTGATAATTGAAGCATCGATTTAATCATTAATTAACTGTAATTACTAATATATTGCCATTATGAACATTGAAATGATTCATGTAATATAATTATTATTTTAATTGAGTTCAACTAATAGTAACTGCAGTGATACATCAAACCGCAAAAGAAAATGTCTTGAAAAACAAATGCATAACATAACATGTCATGTTATGTATGTATGTCGACGACCCGACTGACGCAGTGGTTCCGCAATGAATGATATCCGAAGGGTGTGGGTTCGATCCCCACGAGCGGAAAATTATGATGTGATGAAAAGCGTAATTTTCTACTGTCTGGTTGTTAATTTATCTATAGTATGTATGTATTTACAAAAAAATGTATGTTTAAGTATGTCTATCAGTTATCTAGTATCCATAGTACAAGCTTTGCTTAGTTTCGGCGTGACTACGTGGCGTACTAGATGGCGTTGTGTTTAGTGTCCAAGAATACTATTATTTATATTTGTAAGTTAGTGTACTTTCTATTTTTTGTACGTATAGTATGAAGTTGATACATTTGGTCTATTTTTATTCTTTTGAAAATTGAAAAAATTCTAGAGTTCAGTGCAGTACAATTATGACGTGGCTATTCCTCGAATTGTAGTCCAAAATAGTTAGAGAAGAGAAATTAACAAGGCAGTTTTAGTTATTTATTTATAATTATTTACTGTGGAATAAGTGACTTAAATAGAAATATTATACACATTAACTTAAGATGCTATTACACAAATGGCGGATAACATACTAGCAAAATCATAAATAACCAAGGTTCTTACCATTATTAATCATATTGTAATGCATATGGCAGAGCCAATCACCCAAGTGAATCACTAGGGGCAGACAAAGGCGTGTTTGCCTTCAATCTCGAGAGCCGCCTGGGCACACAGCTAGTTCGATAGCCGAAGCTTTGAGCTGATTCAGTTTGCCTATCATAACTTAATAACTGCTTTGATTTTCATTAAGCCTTCGTCATATAATTCTGTCATCTTTTACTAGCTATGCTCCATCGATTCGCCTGCAGTTACATTAGTTTATGAATTATTTATTGCAATTTGTATTTAGCTTCTTGATATAATATGAAAATACGCTTTTCATTGATTTGAGAATTTCATTTTCATTATATTGTATTAAATTAAAAGACAAGTTTATTAATAAAAAACAAATTTAATTTGACAGATAGACTTTTGGTCTTAAAAGCAATTCGAAAAGACTCCTAAATTTGTAGTTAAAAATGCAAGTAATACGCAAACGGGGCATCTATCGTCATAGCCTGGTGTCATAACAACATCAAAACCGTGAAATAACGAAGATTTTCTTACCATTATTAATCATATTGTAATGCATATAGCAGAGCCAATCACCCAAGTGAATCACTAGGGGCAGACAAAGGCGTGTTTGCCTTCAATCTCGAGCGCCGCCTGGGCACACAGCTAGTTCGATAGCCGAAGCTTTGAGCTGATTCAGTTTGCCTATCATAACTTAATAACTGCTCTAATTTTCATTAAGCCTTCGTTACAGAATCCTATGATATTTTACTAGCTGTCCTCCGCAGTTTTACCTTCTAAGTTACATTTCATTTATGAAGATAGCTTCGTAATTAGGTTCTTAATTAGAAATAAAAAAAATTACAATCTCTAGAAAAATTTAATTTAACAATAAACTAATATTTTTTTCTTAAATATAGTAACTAAAAGATATCACTCTAGCTTCTATTGGAAGAATCACAGAACTGTATTTTGAATGGAAATAGATTTTCTTATCCCTTTTTCATGTTTACGATGCATCTTATATACGGTTATAATAAACAGCCTAACAATTAAAAATATAAAACTATTTTCAACGCATACTTTATTCGATTTTATTATACTTTCCATGTACAAATTATGTTTCCAGTTTTGTAAAACGGATTTTACTGAACCATTTTAAAACCATCGGCTATATTTCATCAGTTTTATTGGTAGGTCTTTAGGGATAAAATAACACAACAATATGATATCACCAAAATTTATTTATCAGCGTAATACACAATAATACAAAAATAAACTGCCAAGAGCAAATGAGTAAATTCATTGTACTTATAAATAGTTTAAAATTCATACTAGAAAAGCAATAAAAATGTCTTTCGTTGGTTTTTACCTGACTGCGACTCAAGTAGGGATGTTTTCGTATGTATGGAGGTTTTTCACGTCCTACAGGCCAAACGATTGGACAGATTTTGAGATGTGAGGTGTTGAATGAGATTCGTTAGAATTTTTGTAGTGCCATAGTCTATAAAATATTTCGAAAGTGCCATTTTAAGTAAAAATTAAATTAAAAAAGGGGGATTTTGTTTTTTTATTATAGCAACATATTACAACAGCAATTGTAATAAAAAACAACATATTATGCACTCGAAAAACATTACCCTTCTTCTGTCACAGTCGGGTAATAAACAATTTTCAGGATGCTTTTGTCTTATAGTATGAAGGTATCTTACAATAGTTTGAAAACACAGAATTTTTCACACAAAATAGTTATTTTATTTAAATTAAATTTCTTATGAGTAATGGACGGTATTTGATATGTTAAAATTGTAGGGGTTGGAATTATTTTTTTACGAAATACTTAAATTTGTAATTTTGTAGAAAAAAACATTAAAATGACTAAAAATTATTTTACCGTAAACATGTTTTACACAAAGGGCTTCGAATGGCACGTAACTGTTTTGTATGAAAAATTCTGTTTTACAAACATCACAAACAATAAAGGTAGCAATTTTATTAAACTGGCAGTGAATTCTTCGTGAAAAATAGCTTCAAAGTTGAAATAAAACATTATTTGCTTTGCTATCGATGTCAAAGTATTATAACTTTTATTTGATATCGCAAAATATTCGATTTTTAAAAACGGGGAAATGTCAGTCGGAATAAAATTGATACACAAAAAAGATGTGTACAAAGTCAAACTCCATACAAACCGTGCTTAAGCAACGCACACATTGACACGGTTCACCGACACGATATCTAGGGTCCCACCAATTTTTGAATTTGGAAATATTTTATTATGATCGCAATACTTTGTCCTGATTAGTTATATTTTAGTGTGCGTGTGCACACATGAGTAATGAGTGTGTACCTATAAAACTTCACACAAGCGGAAGCTTACATACATATACTGTCAACGATTGAGAAGAATAGAGGGGCGCGCCTTCGTGGATGAATTTATCTATACATTTGAGACACGCGTCTGTGTGCGTGGACTGTAAGTAGGTATGAAAAATGGACTCCATACACAAGTTTGACTACTGTACCTATCTATTTTGTGAAAGTATGCTACCTTAATTGGGTATTTTGTGAAATGCATGTCGTCGGCGGAGAATGAAAACCTCGCATGTGCATAAATCAAATTTTTCAATATTTTTTGAAAGTCAACTAAAAGAATCGATGGATTTTTCATGTCTATTACATTAACTACCTGAAAATGAATCGACATCCGGTTGAAATAATATAAATTAATCCAATAAAAGTGGAATTAGTGTAAATTAAATTTTTTTAATAGTAATTTGATTTCTTTCCACCAAGAAGTGACATACATTCTATCATTACTTAAAGGTTATTAAGATAAATTTCGGACAAAACCGCACTTTTATTTGTATTATACGAAATTACCGCAAACACACTTTCATAGACTATATTTTGTTGAAAAACTTTGTTTTTATTTTGCCACTTACGAGGTTTTCACAGCCCGCTGACATAATTACTACAACTCTGTGCGTATTTGTAAACGCGTGCAAAAAATATTCAATTCCGTTTAATTATAATTCTAAAAACAGGCAGCTCAGAAAACACATTAATACGTACATAGCATTATTTTACATTTCAGTCTTAGTTAATAAACTCGACGTGAAGTTCATAAACATATTAAATTTATTATTTTTTTTTAATGTTATAGCAGGCAAGCGGGGCATGCGGTTCACCTGATGTTAAGTGACTGACCGCAGCCCATGAACATCTGCAACACAAAAGTGTTGCAGATGCCGCAACGGCTTGAAGGAACGAGAGGGGATAGGGAGAGGATTAGAACAGGACGGGAGAGGAATAGTATGGGAATACATATTAAAAACGATATTAATTATAATTAGTCCAGTTGCGGTAGAAATACGAAGCCCTCGTGACATGTTAGTCAGAATAGACAAAGGTTTTTGTATTTGTTTTTGGCGTCACTTTATTCTTCGGTGAACTCTATCTGCCATTCTCTAATCTAACTGTAATACTGAAGTACGAAAAGTACTTTCGTACTCTTACTACAGTAGACATTATTTTTTTCCTAAAAAAAACATTCCTTTATTTTTCACTAACTGTACGCCGCGGTCTCAACCACGTGTATTTTCCGTTTCTGTGAAATTTTCCGGATTAAATGTACCCTATATCATATCTTGGGTTTCTAGCTACAAAATTTCATCCCAATCGGTTCATAGACAACATCTTTTATTAAATAAAGCAACTTCTTTTATTTTTGCCTTAAAGAAAAGACAAACATACAGATAGGGTTACGTTTGCATTTATAATATTAGTACAATACAAGTACGCATAATAAGGACTGGAATATATACAATGATTTCCAAAAAATTGCTTGCTTTATATTTTCACCTTTTTCTTTTATTGCATCGATCGTATATTAAGAAAGGTTATTTATGTAATCTATCTTACGAAGTTAATAAACCATAAGAAAACCAAATAATGCAAAAATAGGAAATGAAAAATAGAAAAAATAGGAAATGAGTAATCTTACGAAGTTGATAAAACATAGGAAAATCATGCAATGAAGTTCTTAAGTGTAAATGTCTATAAACCTCACATCTATTTTACTATTTACAATAATTATCATCTAAATAGTCCACATATTACTAAAACTCTTTAATCTACTTACAGCTATATTCTTTGACATTTATTTTAAAGCTTCATAAATTTTAGGCCTTTTCATATTACTGTCAAATTCATTTTCCAAATACATTGAAATTTTTATTTGCAACAAGATGTATTTTAAAAACACAGTAATAAAATTATCGTGAATGAGATCAAACATGAGTTCCATTTGTCATGGTGCCATTACCTGTAATAAACAATACATAACATTTAAAATACATCAAAATTATAAAATATAACTATAAAAATAAGGTAAGTGCAAATTTTAACCAACGTTGAAAAATTATTTGTACCAAAACATATGCAACAGTCAAAATCATGGCTGGTGACGTGAAATTTCAGGCATTTTTCATCGACACTTTCCTTTATAAAAACAATGTAAATAAAAATGTTTAAGAAATTCCAACACACATTTCCTGTTATTACTGTGTGTAGATTTTAACGGTTTGCAATTTTTTACCACTAGCTGTACCGCGCGGCTTCGCTTCCATAGCATAATGTTATATACCCTACAATATATTTATCACTCAGGAAAAACAAACTGTCAACTCGTGACAGAATTTTTGAAATCAGGCAAGCAGTTTTTGTGTGAACAAACGTTTCCTCTATTAAATTATTACAAATCTATAATTTACTCTCTTCTTTTTAATATCTTCAAATTATAATATAACCTGTTTATCTAACTCACCTTTAGTTAATTTAGAAGTCTGCAAACCTTGGCTCGTCGGCGGCAGAATGTAAAGAGCCGTCTGCGTTGTTTTGGGCACCTTTGAACAAAACTTTATCTTGTTAGGGCACAACTACACTGAACACTTAAATGATCTTAATTATAATCTGACTATTAGACTAGACTGTATTTTTGTGTCTATTGTAACGAGAGTATTTTCCATGTTGAATAAAATGGCTTATTATTATTATTTAATATCCGATAAAACTTAAAAGATTTTTTTTTTCTATATACTTACTCTCTTTAAGTTATTCTCTAGTGCACTATTGGACTATCAAATTACGATTTTAATATAAGCTTTCATTTTCCTTTATTTCACGAAATTTTTGACATTAAAAAAAGAAAAATGAACTTTAAATAAATTAGATGCAGTAAACAAGGGATAAAATAATAACTACATATTTTCTTATTTTTTTTAAACAAAAATAGACCTCTAGCAATAACTTTCAGCCCCAATTAAAAAAAATTACAATCTTTATTATAGTAATAAGTAGTAATGTAATTGTAAAAAATATCAATGGGCATTTACAAACAATCAAAATAAAGCGCCCTATTAGTTTATACCACGAAAAACTTAGTTTAAAATGTGTTTACCATTCGTGACGCACCAATAAAATATTTCCCCATTTCATAAATTTTTCACAAAATCATCACTCGATGTACACGCGGCTTAATAACGAAATTCCCCAATTTTAGAATCCATCTGATTCAATTCCCTTTGTTCATCGTTGAACTATCAAAATGATGCGCAGTCTGACTAAATTAAATTTCATTTTACAATTTATATCTATAGCAACATTGTTTTCTAAATTTACTTTAATTAAAGAAACACAATTTGTTAGTTAAACAATATTTTGTAGAATGTAATGTATTCTTTGTTGAGATTCTTACAATAAAAATAAATAAATAAATTTTGTAAAGTATAAAAGAAGATTCGTAAAATTTTAAATACTGACTCGAATAAGGGGGAATCATAAATTGGTTAATTATTATAATTTTTTTTTGCTATAGCTTGCCCTTGACTTCAACATAGACGTCTTTGAAAAGTATTAATATGTGGGTGTATTAATCAAACAAAAATATTTTGTCCAACTTGAAAAGGAACTATTAACCATTTCTAAGTATTTTTTTTTATTTATTTAAATAGTTTAAATAGAAACGAAATGAAAAAAAAATGATTTTCGAATAATTTTCATTCGACAACGTAAATCATAATGTTTGTTATGTAACATTAAAATTAAATGTTAATATTAAAATTTTCAAAAAACCTAACTAAAACGTGCATTTTTACAATATTGTAGTAAACTAGCTTTTGCACGTGGCTCCGCTCGCTCCAGCTATCCTATCTGTGTACAAAATTTCATCAAAGTGCCTCCAATAGTTAAGGCATGATTAACACAAAAACATCCAAAACTTTCACATTTATAATATTAGTAGGATAGTAAGAATTATGATTAGTAGGGTAATGGCGCGACA